>JAWPHD010002602.1:0-249068 GCA_037043455.1 Cyrtodaria siliqua | reverse complement strand
GCCATTTATGACGGTCGACTTGTGTGCAATAGAGACAGACTCTCATTTTTTCTGGGTAGAACCCGTACTGTATACCTCCCTCCAGTCATTAACATTGCCATGTCTTTTGGGGTTTACTGTGTGTGTGTGTGTGTGTGTGTGTGTGTTTCTAAGGATTATAGTCCGTCCACATACGACAGGCGTCCTACCTGAAGATTATAGGCACTATTGAGTCTGGACTTTTATCTGTGTGTTTGTGGGTGATGTGATGATATGTCTGCTTGAAGCAGCGAACTCAATGGTTTCTTTATAGTGCTGCCACACTGGAATACCACGCCGTAGTACACATGATACCCACAGTCACATTATTCTGACACTGGTCAATCAGTCGTAGCACTACCCATTATTTGCTCGTCAGGTAAGGGTTACAAGTGACTACTCCATTTTTAAAGTCTATGGTATGACGCGGTCAGGGGACTCGAACCCGCGACCTCCCGAATGCAAGGCAGACGTTCTAACCACTACACCACAATGCTTTGGTCTGTGAAAGCTGCATTTCCTGTTCGACTTTTATACTGATTGCTCCACTGATAATAAAGTAAACCATTAAGGTATGCACATTAAAGCTGGTGGAGTGGTAAGTTATGTGCCAAAATCTGATTAGCAACTCCACCATTGCTCAGCCAATAGGAATTTATTATTATTGTTATTTTAATATACTATCCTTGGATTATTGATTAAAATGTGTGATTGATGTGATCTATGATTAATTAATGAGTATATTTATTGAAATTTGAACTATAAGTGAGTCTGTGGAAATATGTAATTTCTCATGTGGTTATAATTATATATTACGAATTATGTATGTAATGATGAGAAACTGTAAACGTTTTAAATCAATAAGAGTATGTATCTATATCATTTCGTGGCAATTTCTGTGAGAGGACCTCCATACACATTTAAGTGCCTTCGACAAGCCAGATTATAGCATAACTGGAATGCAGTGGTACTAAGCAGCAGACACGATGAATTAATTGCATAAATGCTATATAAATACCAAATCTTGAGGACATGAAATTCATTTTCATAATTAAAAAGCTACTGTTATATATTTCAGGAGGTGTAAATGTTTTTCACACAATCTCTGTTAATTGGTACGCCGTATTTAAGTTGTATTCCACACTTTATTAGAATAAAAGGAGCTGAAACAAGTATGTTGAAGTTAGTGTTGGTCCCGACCCGTGTTGATACCGACACACACTACACTAAATTGGCATTTTAAGGTAAACAATGTTGAACGTTAGCAATTGGAGTTATATTCTATTTGCTTAACTTAAAACCGTTCAATGCCTAGCTAGTGTTCTTCTTATAATTTAAAACAATCTTAAAATTGAATATTTAATTTACTACTTGTTTTTGGTCTATCAATCACTCGTAAGTTGTTAAAATTATATGTTTGATTATCTGACGTGTTTTTTCTGATGGTAGCATTTTTGTAATACATAGTTTCGTTTATTTCAGTGTGTGAGATTTTATTTTTAAAACAAATATAATATAACTGTTAATTCACTATAAATAAGTCTGAAATTACTAGGTCGATATGATTATACAGGGGAGTGTACCATGTGTTGCAAGTAGATCCGGTGTCCTTGCTGTAAACCAATAAAGGAACGAATATTCCTCTAAAGACCGGTATCCAAGCTGTTTGTTATCATGCGCATACAACGGCGCCTAGCTCATGCAACTAATTAATCATGCCCGACATTCAGGATGAGTAAATGGACTATAATTACCGCAATACATAACATGCATGACATCTTAATGAACAGGATGTCACAAAGCATTACTGTTCTATCTTATTGAATATATTTATTTGAAGGCATATTTGGGTTTCCTTACTTAGTGAACGTTTTATCATTATTTGCTTCTAAAAGTATTCATACTTCTACTTAGCAAACGATGTTTTAATTATGGATGTCTAGCAGCAATAGTTTTAAAAAACATCATTATTTGTTTGTTTGTTTGTTTGAATGGTATTTTACGTAATTTTTAACACATGTTAGACCATATACATGCATGACCATGATGACGGTGGTTCATTTGTGGTAGAGGCAGACCTCCAATTTTCCTGGCTGGGTGGAACCAATATTCAGTGTTCATCTCTCACCATCCCTAAGAATTATTTTATTGAAATTTGGCGAGAACATATGGTTTATTTAAACTACAATTAAAATTGAATCACAATAATCAGACGAGAATTAGATGTTTTTAGAGAATACAAGCTCTTGATTACATGTGCTATATTAGCAGAGTCCAGCAAGTGTCAGCTACACTGAAATTTGATAACCAATTAAAAACTCATAATTTTATCAATAACTATGTGATTAAGAAATCACAACAAAAAATACGTAATAACTTCGAAATACAACAAAGCAGTAGTTATCTAACATTTGGTCCCGGATATAACTCTTCATTCTTGGACTTAATGATTCGGCGTGATATAGTATTTAGTGACCTGTACATTACGTGTCTCGAATATTGTGACGAGTGGAGTAACACCAATTATGTCAAAAGTTATATAACCGAAACGTTATCTATGATTAACAAAGCGTTCTAACAAAAAAACACGCTCAGCCCAAATCAAATACATTAACATATAAACAGAATACATGCTACGTAATAATCATGAATGCTGAAAGCAGGATGCTTATCAAATAACAAATGTGTATCTCTCAGAAAAATTTATAAAATTAACATATATGTGCTTGGAATGGCTTCATATTCAAAGGTCTAGACGAATTTTGTGATGAGAATAATTGTACAAAGAAAAGCATGAATGCGTGGTGAAGATGTAAATTAAAAGCATTCATGGATACTATTTAAACGGTGTGGGTAGCTGGAGGATTGTTAAGGATGGGGAAATAGACATCAAGTTTAAGGTATATTTTGCAAATAAGGTGCGATAAAAGAAATTGCAGAAATTCGTGACTCCTAGATGACCACAAAATGCATCATGTACCCTCTGTAAAACAAAAAGAGCTGCAATAAAATTCAAGATATTTTATTTTATAACAATGACTACATAATTAAAACTAGGAGAGACATGAATGCGGTGGAATCCACTTATTTCCAGAAGCAGAGACAATGTTATCCTGAAAATAATGCATACAATATGAGAAACACGATTACAAAAACATTGCAATAGTCTGCATGAGTATTCCTAAGCTTCACAAGACAATAGTTCTTATCGTCTTATTTGCCTCGATGATCTATTCTGGAGTATGATATTGCGTCTGTTGTTTTCAGCATCAGGCTTTTCGTGGTGGTCTATGGTCTGACATAACAATATTATCTATTCTAATGGGCCTAAACATAACAAATGAGACTTAACTACAATGACATTTATTGTGCAGTATTTTATGCAATCCTAGGCCAGGCACCAGGGTTATTGTGCAGTATTATGTGCAATCCTAGGTCCTGGCACTAGAGTTATTGTGCAGTATGCAATCCTAGGTCAGGTATCAGGGTTGTGATTTAGTATGTGTAATCCTAGGTCAGGCACACCAGAGTTATTGTCAGCATTTGCCGCCCGACTCCATGCACATAGTTGGTGAATTTAAATGTTAACCATGAACAACAGTGGTGCTACCACCATTTAATGATTAAATGACAATCTAACATGAAGTGGAATGCTTTTTCTGGGAAAAGCCTGCTGTTCCCCATGTAATGTTAAACGGTTCTGCGTCAGTGCTACCATGTGGACTGATAAAAATACTGTACATACATTCAAGTAAGTGAATTTGCAAGCATATATTTATTCTTAATATAAAACATAACAGTTATCATACGCCTAACATTTGAAGGGACACATGGCAACCTTGTGTTTTATATCAAGCATTAAAATTAGCACCTCCGTTTATTAATCCTGTATCGTTCTGACTTTAAAACTGCTTGCATATAATTGAATAAAAAAATGAGATTTCAGTTTTCTTCGTTATTCTACCAAATGTTTAAATATATTATTGGTGCAATATTTACGAGAGTTAGTAATAGGTAAAAACAATTTGCTTTGAACTAGTCTAATAATTAATAGTAATGACTGAACAAATGCAAGATATTTAGGAAACTAAAGGGACGCCCGAGTTTAAAACAAATCAAGACTGCCGTGTGTCCCTTTAAATATCGGTGGTGGCTTTTGGAGAACATATGACAGTGATCCATTATGTGGTCCGAGTATTAACTTTCATACCCCATCTAACCTCTTCTCCAAGAAGCGAAAACGGGGTTGGCTGGGGTATGAAATAAAAACTTTATTTCGGCTTAAAAAGGTTGCATATTGTAAAATTAAAATATTTAATAGATAATTTTAAATACGTTATCGCATTTTTCAGGAAAAAATGTTTTTAAATGTGTTTTATTGTCGAAATATCCTTTATCGAAATATCCGTTATAAAATACTGCTAATATAAGCTTTCCCATCTCTTAATGGAATTAATGCGCCTAGCCGAGGTATTCCTAACACGAGTAGGTTTTCATAAGTATTGGATTTATGATCTATATACTCATGTTTATGATTCATCTTTTACGGCTGATGGTATACGTATTAATTGAAAAATCCTAATGGGATGGTAAAAACATGATTCACGTTGGATTTATTTATTTAATAAATCTGTATTATTCTTTTCTTCATACGTGGTATCAAAGAATGTTTAATCCTTGCATCGATTAAATGTTATGAAAAATAGCGTATGTACATTGACTGGCATTCAAATAGTTCGCTAACTACTTTAATTAATATAATTCAGTCTATGGTAAAAACTGCTAAATCATACATCAATATTTATCTTTAACGCTTTTCCTCATACCCCAAGTCATGGTTATATTATCTTTTTTATGGCACATATTACCATGTATAGCTAAATAATTAGTTTGTCTATTTGTCTTCTTGTCCTTCCCTACGTTATGTGTACGTTACGTGTATATTTTCCCTTGTGTGTATAAATTCCCTTGTTTGTATATGTTCCCTAGTGTGCATATGTTAAACCGTATCAAAAGAAACTCACAGGAAATGAAGGAACAATGTGTGTTCAAACGAGAGAACAATACGAAATGTTTGGAATACTATACTATAGGTTATTGCATTTGTATGGCTAAATATTACTTGGAACGAGTTGTTTTGGCAAAGGACGACGAGCTTGCGAGTCGTCCTGCGCCAAAACAACGAGTTCCAAGTAATATTTAGCCATACAAATTCAATAACCTTTTTATTGTATACTTTCATATTGTTTTTGATCAATGTTACTTGTATGACTATTACTTTTCATTGTATTTGTGTTATTTTTATAGCTTTTGATGGAATTCCTATCTTGCCATTCAGTTTCATTTTGTGTGGATGATTAATTTGCGCGAAAACGACGTCGACGTCGGATGACGTCATTAAAAACATCAAGCGATTTTCTGAAGTTTGTTTACCATTCGATAACGTTAAAAACAGTGGGTGAGTGACCATTTGAATTATTTTATCAATTTTTGCCATAAAAGGTTGAAAAAAAAACCTCATATTTTTGTGTTGACACTATAGGAAGGATTCCGTTATTTTTATTGTGAAAGTAGTTCCTTATTTCTATTTCGCGGCTCTTAGCAAGCACGAGCAAAAGTTCCCGTGCAATATCAATGCGTGCAATATCGTAGAATATTGCACGCTTAGCTCAATGCAAACTAAACGGGACAATATGAAAGTATACAATAAACTCCTTTACACGTTAATATGTTTGTAAATGTCAATATTTGAGGAATGTGTGTGCTGTTTGGAAAGTGGTCTTAGCCGAACCACTAACTTTATAGCATTTAAAAACCAATTGTCAGACTGTTTAAAATGACGTCAACAGTATGTTAGTGTTAATTGAATCATTCGCAGTATGAACACTCCAAATATATACGCCTCAGCATAATGTAAGGACCTTATTTTGGGGTTATTTTTTACAGACGAATGCTGTTCTTGAACGATTTATTGTCTTTTTGCAATTGTTACAGTACGTGACACAACTGTATTACCTTTTGTCACATAACTTACGGTGTGGGAGTGGAATAACACCATTCTATATTTTCGATATACTACTAGTTATATAAGTATGCAAATAAGCCTAGTATGCGCTATCAAAAAAAATTGATAATGACTATGATCCATGTCGGTTTCGCGTGTTAAAGTGACAGGTAAAACCACACCCGATTACCGGCAGCCGTAGGTACAGTTCGGCAGCCGTAAATACAGTTCCCGGTAAACAAAAATAAAGTTTCAAAAGGGTAAGTAAATCTAGTTTTATGATTTGTTAGCCTTAAACTATTAGAAAAGTGAATCGGCCATTTTGATTTGGAAGGAATGTTGTGTATGTCACCTGATTCACGTGAAATTTGAACCTATATTATGCGAGTTACGGTAGGTTAAATGTTGGAATTAAGCTAAAAAATGTGTACTCGGTAAATAGTCGAGTTTAAGAGATTTCAGACATACTGCCATAAAGTATAATCTTACCTAAATATACAGTCCAAATTTTAGCCCACAGAACATTTTATTAAAAGAGTTGTGGGTTTTTAAACTCTACCGGGTATTAAAAAATGACTGGAGTACGGTACAGTTCCATTATTTATTGGCAGGTAGCTAGTACAGTTCCGAAAAATAGCAGGAGTATGGTACAGTTCCAATAAAATCGGACGCTAAAGTCTTTTCTCCTTTGGTATAGTGGTGTAATTTCGAAAACACTAATGAAGAAGTACTGTATATAGAATTAAATACATCTTCGGTCCTTCCATAAACGATTTCTATAAGTATTTAAGAAAACCCACCAACTGTAGTGACACATGAATATAGGCTCTTTTGAACCTTCATACCGACGGTACAGTACAGAGAAAGACATGTGTATATAGGTCTATATGCTCTTTGAACACTTTTGAAATAAAGGCTTTTCCGCTTTTAACTCACATTCCAATGTCAAATATAGAGGCGGGGATAATGGCCGTATCTCGGACTGTGTTCTTATGTCAATTTTACCGATAGCATTCAAGTAGCTTTCTTATTTCCGAAACGATAGCTATTGTGAACTAATGTTGTTCAATTTGCCTAATTGGCTAGAGTGTCTGTGGTTTTCTATCACTTCTCAGGTTTCTATCACTTCTGGTAGCAGGCGCGGAGCCAGGGATTTCCCCCAGGGGTTCCAAGGTATGGTGAACGAGAAAATGAGAACAAATCCATGGGGTCTGAACCCCCCTACACCCCTCGTTGGACACGCACAGGGGTAAGATGTTTAAAGTAGGCCTACACAACATGCTTGACATATTTGCCGGGTGTTAGGGTTAAGGTGCTAGTAAGCTTAATTTAACGTCGCACATGATCAAACATTAACGAGCTTCGAGCTCTCGTGCGACAAACAAGGTATCCATAAACATATACTTACTCAATTACACCCATCGATAATTAACCAGTAGCAATGTGGATAAAGTGCCTAAGGACACAACTAAAATGACAGAGGCTCGGATCGAACCCATAGACTCCACAATCAAGGGAATGCTGTCATGGGGATACACAAGTGATAAACAGCTACAGATCAGCACTAGTACTACTATGATACTAGTACTACAATGGTCAATGGCATTGAGTAAATGCCGATGCATGAAAATAAACGTGAAACTTATGATAATTACAAAATGTTTGAAAAAACTTAATATGACGAGAACATGGCCGTCCAGTTGTTGTATATAACACCATTTATTCCTTACTGTAATTTCATTACACAATTGTAACATAAGAAATGTCATTTCCAATAGTAATCGGTGGACGTTTGATTCAGCTACCAATCTCCACGCAGGGTTATCGTTCCTTGCACTCACATATATCTCTGCTAACTACTAAATTACAAGATTTTGGTAAAACCTGTTAAACTGGAATATTTTTGCCTGATACTTATTTATTTCTTGTGTAAATATAATTTTTAGAATATCTGCAAATTAGATGTTGCAAGATTTGAAATAATGCATGAAAACAATTTAGTTTTAATCTACCAAAATAATACGTACTTAGGTCTCTTCAATCGATACGTATATGTAAACATTTCAAACCGAAGCTCGATAGCAGAAACATTATAACTCATAGAAAAACAATTTGAAAATATTGAATATAGGTCTATATTTTATCTTTGCGGATCACGCAAAAGGATTTATTATAAACACCGTCATAAACTTTTTTGAATAATCACGTGACCTAACCGTTCGCCCTACTTTCTTTGAATGTACTCTGGGTAGAGATTGTTCAGTTACATTAAGTTACATAGAGTGGCCTTAAAACGTAATTAATGTGATGTGTTCATCTATGCAATAATTAAAATTAAGCTATCTATTCCAAAACATCTAAGTTATCATAAATGGTGAATTATAAAAAGGGGACGTAACTCAGGTTTTCTTAAATACTTACAGAAATCGTTTATGGAAGGACCGAAGATGTATATAATTATACATACAGTACTTAATATAGGTTCAAATTTCACGGGAATCAGGTGGCATACACAACATTGCCGATTCACTTTTCTAATAGTTTAAGACTAACAAGTCAGAAAACTAGATTTACTTACCCTTTTGAAACTTTTTTTGTTTACCGGGAACTGTACCTACGGCTGCCGAAATGTACCTACGGCTGCCGGTAATCGGGTGTGAAAACGCAATAAAAGTGGATATGTGAGTTATGTGATAAATAGAATCTAACAAAAATCGTTCTCATTCATTATTGAATTTTTATTAAACTCATAAGTAAAAATGATGTAATGCTCGGCAAGAGCCTCACATTATATCATTTTGCAAACTCATTTAATAAATTCAATAATGAATAAGTACTCATGTAAGATCCTCTATTTATATGGATACTTAAGTTCTTATTACAGAACTTTATATGGTCGTTAACGTATTTTGAAGAGTTATAATTATCGCAGGATGCTTGCTTATAGTATGTGTAGATTAATGAAAACGATATTTTGTTAATTCATAATATCTAACATCACACTGTTTGATTATTAATAAGATGAAGGCGCTGAAAATATATACTCCTCAAAATAATTTACGGACCACAAAATTGAACAGTAATAATTACTTTAATATTACTGATTTCCTATTTATGTGAAAAATTAATACATGTGTGCAATATAACAATTAAATACAAACAGCCAGTATATGTCAGCATTCACTTTGAAGAAAACGGAATGTTATTATATACCTATTTCTTTCGTGCAATGAGCGGTCTGCATTTGTAGCATGTGACCGTACAATATATTTCCGTATTGGACGCACGCGCGTACAAAAACAAATTAAATCCGTATTGTACAGAACACGAGCCCCATGTTAACTCAACGATAAAGTCCGAAAGCCGGTAACATGTTCCGAATGCATCCATATCACATAACTGCTTTACACGCCTATATACTTTCGTTTATGAAAATATTTGTTGTCGTTTGGTGTTGACAGTTGACATTTGGTGAAAGAAGAAATCATTTATATTTCTACATCGAGAGAAATAGGTATATAATAAAAAATATGACACAACGAGCCGCTAGGCTGACACAACCATATTTGACGAGGATTTATTGCCACCATTACTGTAGTGATAGAACTCTTGTATGTTTGCGGTGACACATAGTTTGTATTTATGTATCATTGTTATTGTTGTTTGTTTTGAATATGTGTTGTACTTTGTTATCTGTGTTCGGTGAATTTGACTTTTATACCTTCTTTGATACGTGAATGTATTTAATGACTAGGAGAAATTTACTCGTGGATTATGGAGGTTTGGTGATTTACTGACGTGAATGTATTTAATGACTAGGAGAAATTTACTCGTGGATTATGGAGGTTTGGTGATTTACTGTGTATTTAATGACTAGGAGAAATTTACTCGTGGACTATGGAGGTTTGGTGATTTACTGACGTGAATGTATTTAATGACTAGGAGAAATTTACTCGTGGATTATGGAGGTTTGGTGATTTACTGACGTGAATGTATTAAATGACTAGGAGACATTTACTCGTGGATTATGGAGGTTTGGTGATTTACTGACGTGAATGTATTTAATGACTAGGAGAAATTTACTCGTGGATTATGGAGGTTTGGTGATTTACTGACGTGAATGTATTAAATGACTAGGAGACATTTACTCGTGGATTATGGAGGTTTGGTGATTTACTGACGTGAATGTATTAAATGACTAGGAGACATTTACTCGTGGATTATGGAGGTTAGGTGATTTACTGACGTGAATGTATTAAATGACTAGGAGACATTTACTCGTGGATTATGGAGGTTTGGTGATTTACTGACGTGAATGTGTTTAATGACTAGGAGACATTTACTCGTGGATTATGGAGGTTTGGTGATTTACTGACGTGAATGTATTTAATGACTAGGATACATTTACTCGTGGATTATGGAGGTTTGGTGATTTACTGACGTGAATGTATTTAATGACTAGGATACATTTACTCGTGGATTATGGAGGTTTGGTGATTTACTGTGTATTTAATGACTAGGAGAAATCTACTCGTGGATTATGGAGGTTTGGTGATTTACTGACGTGAATGTATTTAATGACTAGGAGACATTTACTCGTGGATTATGGAGGTTTGGTGATTTACTGACGTAAATGTATTTAATGACTAGGAGAAATTTACTCGTGGATTATGGAGGTTTGGTGATTTACTGACGAGAATGTATTAAATGACTAGGAGAAATTTACTCGTGGATTATGGAGGTTTGGTGATTTACTGACGTAAATGTATTTAATGACTAGGAGAAATTTACTCGTGGATTATGGAGGTTTGGTGATTTACTGGAGGTTTGGTGATCTACTGACGTGAATGTATTAAATGACTAGGAGACATTTACTCGTGGATTATGGAGGTTTGGTGATTTACTGACGTGAATGTATTAAATGACTAGGAGACATTTACTCGTGGATTATGGAGGTTTGGTGATTTACTGACGTGAATGTATTAAATGACTAGGAGACATTTACTCGTGGATTATGGAGGTTTGGTGATTTACTGACGTGAATGTATTTAATGACTAGGAGACATTTACTCGTGGATTATGGAGGTTTGACTGACGTGAATGTATTTAATGACTAGGATACATTTACTCGTGGATTATGGAGGTTTGGTGATTTACTGTGTATTTAATGACTAGGAGAAATCTACTCGTGGATTATGGAGGTTTGGTGATTTACTGACGTGAATGTATTTAATGACTAGGAGACATTTACTCGTGGATTATGGAGGTTTGGTGATTTACTGACGTGAATGTATTTAATGATTAGGAGACATTTTCTCGTGGATTATGGGGTTGGTGATTTACTGACGTGAATATATTTAATGACTAGGAAACATTTACTCGTGGATTATGGAGGTTTGGCGATTTACTGACGTGAATGTATTAAATGACTAAGAGAAAATACTCGTGGATTATGGAGGTTTGGTGATTTACTGACATCAATGTATTGACACATAAACATCAATGTATTGACACATAAGCATCAATATATTGTATTTAATGACTAGGAGAAATTTTACTCGTGGATTATGGACGTTTGATGATTTACTGATTTGTTTTATATATGGATGTGTTGATAAAGAGGAGAGGCAATTAGATTTCAGTTATTAACGTATAACTATTGACAGTTAATATACAGCTAAGGCTTATATGACGAGATCCGTCCTTTGTTATTTCCAACTTAAAGGGACGCTGTCCGTATGTTAGCAGATATTGAGCATAGCAAAATAACCCCACGAAGCGGTACTTCTTCTTTTGTACCGTTATTAAATTCCGTCAAATAATCTTGGTTTAAATTTAGTAAATATTCAATAATGATTGGTATAATAATTATGTTTGGCAACGTAATTTATTTTGTGTTTTATAAAAGTGGCGGACATTGTCCCTTTAAATAATATATTAATCAGGGGATATTTGAGACTGGCGTTATAAAATCGTGATCGACTGATCTAACGATACCGTGGAACAGATTGTTTAAGTATTAAACTAGATGGTTAAATGTTGAGATTAGTTAAAAAAATAATCGTGTTGCTTCTTACATTTATACTTTTAGAACATAAACATCAATATATTGACACATAAACATCAATATATTGGACACATAAACATTATTAGTTATTAGCATTCTTGACATTCCCTGCCTGGAAATTATATTCACCCGAGCCGTTAGGCGAGGGGGAATATATATTTCCAGGCAGGGAATGTGAGCCCATGTTCCCTTTCAAGAATCCTAATAAAGAATTTGTCATACTTCAAAGTTGTAACCATTTATTTAAGAAAAAAACAACAGCCAAAAACACGATTTCATTTTTATTGCGCCAAATTCCCCGTAACGTGCCTCTAACTAGACGTTGTTTACTTTCGTGACGTCATCGCTCTAACATCGTTAAATTTGGCGGATTTTTTAATAAAATAAACGTAATATATCACTATGTTAATGTTTTATTATCTGTAAAATTGCCAAAAAAATACACTTGCGATTATTTCAGACTTTTACACACAGTGGAAATCGCAGAAAAGCGATAGGAAGGAAACAATCGGCTGTTTCCAAAACGAATCGGCAACGTTATCGTCGCCATTTTGTTTTTGTGTATTTGAGTAATGGGGTACCTACGGGGAATTCGTCCTATGTTCACGTCTCGAGACGTAGACATGGGCTCATGTCTACGGCGCATTGACCAATGAAATCCTGAGAATTTTCTTTACAGTATGACAACAATGTATTGACACATAAACATCAATGTATTGACACATAAACATCAATATATTGACACATAAACATCAATGTATTGACACATAAACATCAGTGTATTGACACATGACACATAGACATCAATGTATTGACACATAAACATCAATGTATTGACACAATATTTTAACTCATTTTTCATATCGGCCACAGCCTGTTTTAATACAATCAAAAGCACTTCCTGAAAATAATATTTTTGGATTATTTTTGTTTAAAATTGACATACGAGGGTGCTTCAAAAAGTTCTGTCACTAGGCATATATCCTTTAAACTGGATATTACAGTGAGATAAAGTAGTGTATTTATAGTACTACTGGGTTCGCTCTCTTAAATTCCACAACAAAAATGAAAACATTCCGGTTATTTATACCCATGAATTACCTCCCCCTACCACACCTTTTGGATACTGGCATCTCCGAAAATGTCCTTGTTGCAAAACGTTGTAAAAATTAGTTGAATAATTCTATGCTTTTAAATTTTCTTGTACACCATCTGTTGTTATTTGCCCATAATCCATGAAAATGATTATCGATAATTCGGAAATGTCTTGTTGCAAACCAGATATGAGTGAATGTATGTCCTTTAATTTTAGCAGAAATAACACTGATTTTCTTCATTTTGTTTACGGAAATGTTATAATATCTTTTAAATGTTGTAATTATTCTCATAGTATTAATATGTTTTCATATTTGTTTACAAATCCTAGTCCGTCAGTGTTTAAAATTCATATTCAACACATTATTGTAGAATTTTGTACAATGTTTAGTGAAAATATTGATCATCCAAAAACGCTATTTCAGAAATCTGCCCTTCCATTTAATGTCCATTTATCATTAAATTAATTTTACACGTTAGCTTAAAATGTTAATTTCTAAGACAATGCTTTTCGTCTACCATGCTTAAATTCTGAATCTTGTAATGCACAGATATAACTGGTAATGTATGAGAAATTTCAAAGGTCTTCGACAGGTACTTAAAGAGAAACAGGCATTTAAAAAAGTAACAATTAACATACCTGAAAAAAACTCAGGTCTCAGTATGTATAAGTGACGTGTATTAAATGTTCCATAACTTTCGTCACACACAAGATACAGCATTCATTTTACCATCAGTAGAATGGTATTGAAACTTTCATTTGGTACCAAACATCAACACTCACAACGAGCACATAATTGTTAAAACGCGTTAGTGACAGAACTTATTGAATGACCCTCGTAAACAAACCTTAATCATTTGCAATTGTCGTTACTTAAAAACAAATGTGTAGCGATGTTGGATCGAAGACCAAAAGAGAAATATTTAGGTCCGTCGTCACTCCGTCTTTATAATATTATAGAGTTTGGTCTCAGGGAGTTGGTTTATTTAAACACCGAGATGGGCGTAGCCCATCGAGGCTTTTAAATAACCAAGAGCTAAGACAGGCTCTATCTGTTTTTTAGTATGGTGTACTTAATGAACCTGTCCGTAGTCGAACTTCCAAGTATTGGACGTTACAGTACGGTAAAGCACCGCCCCTTTGTTTATCCTAAATTAAATGATGTACTGCTGTGTGTTCATCAAAGGCAATTTCACCATACTACAAGTTATCGGTACTCCTCCAAAACCAGATGATGTTTTTGTATGGAACTTCTTATTAAATGCTTTTCACTACTTGCAATGCGAACTACATCAGAAAGACAGAAATAACTTAAATACGAACAGCTACAACCGAAAGAGGTATTGATTGATAAGAGACCCACAAATCATGTATATAAAAATATTTAAAAAAAATGCTTATATCGAAAACACTGATCGCAACTTTACCTATCTAACTGATGGAATCTGCTGGAATGAACACGAGTCTTCAAATGTGTATTCCTAATTAGGTGTTAGTGCTTATTTTCTTAAAGGGGTTGTTGCACTATTCTGGAACTAGCTTAATTTAAAAGAGTTTTAAAAACCATGGAAAAAGTTGAAAAAATTATCAAAATATGTTAAAAAATATAGGAGATATGTCCTTTTGAAAATGTGCAAAAAGACTTCAATGGAGGCAGCCATCTTTGAATGATGACGTCATCGCGCCATTTTCCATTTATGGAAAATAGTTAATAAATAGTGTTTAAAGCAAATAAATGTATTAAATTATAAATACAAAGTAAAATATTGATACTGTATATGCTCTTTTTACTATTTACATGTATTTACAGTGATAGTCTTTGTTTTAAATGATATGTATCAATATACAATAAATGGTAAAAAGGCGCGATGACGTCATCAATCCAAGATGGCTGCCTCCGTTTGAGAATTTTATAAAGGATCATATCTCCTGTATTTGTTAAGATATTTTGATAATTCTTTCAGCTTTTTCCATGGTTTGTAAAGCCCTTTTAAATGAAGCTAGTTCCAGAATAGTGCAACAACCCCTTTAAGTGATATTATATTAAGTGATATTATAGTAGTATTATATGACCATGTTTGGTACCCGCGGGACAGCGAAGGAGGAATCTGAGTTTTAACTAGACTAATATTTGTTTAACGCTGACCCACGTCAGTACAATGTATATATACATAACCCCACTTGCATCATGTTTATATTGTTTACTCGCAACTTGGTATACGTAGGATAGTAACCATTTTAAAGCACATACATATTACGGGATTTTTCTTTTGTTATTGTTGTGTTTTTTTGCATGTTTCATTTTACATTTTGTTTCAAGGCAAAATAACAGCATTGCAAATGTCAAAAAAGTCACTTATTAGATAAACATAAAATTGACAACAATGACAAAAGTTCTGAAGCGGGATTATAATTACTTCAGTCCTTCGTAATCGGTCTGACGTCATTCGTTACATCAGCGACGAGTTAATGTCGCTGTCCTAGCACATTGCAAGCTCCTGTTGCAGGAAAGTGATTACAGTATTTCACAATATTCAGTGGGAGAAGCCTATAACTATGCGGCCATTTTTCCAAGGCGGTAACTCTAGTGTCAAGTCTTTTATTTTTGTGATGTGTCACATACTTTGACTCCTATTTAGCCGTGACATTTGTGTTTGTTTCGATGCGTGTTTTTGGTTGACGACTGTGTCTTTGATACTACATTACTATTTTCCTGTTCGACTGTTATATCTATTTTTGTACTTAAAACATCAAGAATGTTGAACGCCCATGACATTTGTTGGTGTGGCAAGTGATGTGAACACAACTACAAACAAACTACAAAACAATCTACGAGTTCAGCTGCCACAGTCTGTTGTCCATTATCGCATTGAATATCTTGTTTTATTTGAACAACAATAATTGTTAATTTATAAGCTTTAATTTATTACCTTTGCAAGTCAGAAAATATAAAACTCGATCTGAATAAACATGGGCATGTACCATGTGTTAGAGCTGGTATCTTAACTTTAATGGAAATATAGGACGAATACGTTTTCCAATGGCATGTCATCCGATATGTTGTCATTCCTAGACAAAGAGCAACCCACTGATAAAGATAATCACGTCAAGACCTATGTTTAGACTGCATAATTAATTACAAGTAACGTAATACATCCAATGACATTTAACTTGGAAGGCTATGACGAAGCATGTCATTCTATGTTATTGGATAAATTCATTTGAAGGCTTATCTGTGTTCATGTTCACAAGTCTTCTCGTTACCAAAGTTTTCTTCTAATCATATTTATGTTTGGCAAGATGGATGAATTGCTGTTGTTTAAACTAAATCGGAATAAAATAGCGTGATTGCATTGGTAAATTGTGATGTGTTGTAATACATTAACGTATATTGGATTGTTTGGAAGTGTGTGAATACGCTTACGTTTATAGTGACTACATTTTAAAATAAGTGGCCGTTATAACTTCAGTTCAAGGAAGGACAACGTTTTGGGAAAATGGGTAAATAGTAAGTGGGTAAATAGTAAGTTGGTGAAAATGGTGCGTGTGTTTTATGTAGCTTACTGGTGTGTCGTCAAAATGTGGTAATGTTAAAAGCTATGTATAATTATGTTAACGCACTTGTTAATGGTAATGTTGCTGACTATGTTGACAGTGATACTGACACACAGAACAGTTAAACAGGGCCATTTATTATCTGCCTCGTTATTTATCATCTTTATAAAGATATGGCAAATCATTTGCAGGAGATAATGCCGATGTCTTAACTATTAACGAATTAAGAATATATAAAACAAATATATTTGACACAATCTTATTCTCATATTCAGGAAATAGTTTCCAAGTTCTGGTTAATAAGTTGCATCATTATTATAAACAATGGAATATTTCTGTGAACACTGATAACATTTCTGTAATGGTTTTTAAACAAGACGCAAGCTTAGAAAATGTAGATATGTATTATAGCAATAAGAAATTAAACATGTTGCAACATTCACATATTTAGGAGTTTAAATACTTTAACGTCTAATGAAAATTGTACCGGGCATAAAAAGTAGAGAACAGGTCATCCGAGCTTTGTTCTCATTCAACTCTTTATTTAACATGTCAGTGGAAATATACAGCTATTTGATTCAGTGATTTTATCAATATTAAATTATGGGTCAGAGTTTTTGATTCTGGTCGTGACATTGTGAAAATTTACCTAAAGATTTTAAAGCACATACTCAAATGTTTTTACTAAACGCAAAATGCTGATGTATATGGGGAGTTTAGGGAAAGTACTGTCATTGATTTACGCAGAGAAATAATATTAAAATATTGGGTTAAAATCCTAAAATCTCCAAATACGCTAATGGAAAAAGTAGTTTATGATAAAGTGCAATTAAATTTTGATGATACTAAAGTTTAAAATATTATGAAAGGAAACATTTGTAAATCGTCGAACACGATCAATACAAACTAGAAAATGTGTCCATGGGACACGAATGCCCCGCTAAAGGGTCATTCAAAATTACAAAATGGAGTAACACAATGTTAAGTGTAATATTAATGGGCAAGTTATATTCTGCTTATGTAGATGCATGTGCGTGGTTTTATATGTGCTTTAAAAAGCCTAAATAATGTAATTTTTTTTTTTCACTGTGTGCAATGTAACGGGTATCAAACGTTCCTTCACTGTCTTATAACTGGAATCATGTATTTTCCCATTGTTAATTTTGTAATTTAAATCAAGTTTTTTCTCACCATTCTGCAAAAAAACTGGAATTAAGCGTTTTTCATGGCTTGTCATAAGAATGGAATCAAGCAGTATTTTTGTTTTTTTTCCTTTTTGATTTTCTGTGAGGAAACTCCTTTATTTCCCCGCCATGGGTGTGTGAGATGTCGGGGAACCATCCCCAAGTCACACCGTACAATTAATAATAACATATCAACATTAAATAACAAGGAATACACAATCAAGTTTGATTTCTTTAGAGCATAATATGCCTTCGAACTTACAGATTTAATTACATTTTAAATATGTATTTTATTATGGCACTCGTTTTACTCATATGCCTCATATGAGGGGGGAAATATTCCTACCTACAAATGGTCGCATAAATACGGACACATAATTTAGATTTGTTTAGAAAACACATTCATTCATTCACTCACTCATTCGTTCATTCGTTCGTTCAAACTCATTGGTCCTATAATTGAATATTTATATATAATTATGTAGTAACAAAACTAAAAAAGTACAAGATCATGATTATATTTTTTTTAAACGGAGACACTGACGCATGTTCGTGTGTTCTGCATGTATTAAAATATGCACGCTAAAAATACTCATATAAAATAAATACAATCATTACTCAGCCCGTATGCCACATGTCTTCTTAGAAGAAGAGTATGTTATGAATGGCTAGTAATTGTCTAATATTTATTTTGACCTGTGTGAAACTGTATGGCTTTTGGTATCTGAGAAACTGAGTTAATGTAAAACTTCAATGTAAATTAACAAAGTTAATGAACGGCAGTGAAACATTCTTGCATAGCTAACGCACTCTAGCCCCGGTTTGAGCAGAAATCAATATTCGATAGTACGAAAAGTTGAGCCATTCCGAAGAAGTTATGCATATAACGGTGAACATGGAACCTTCATTGTGGTATTTTCATGCCGTTTCATGACCAGCGATGTATGGTCCTAGTTTCAAACAAAATGCTTTGCAGTCAATATGAGAAAACAATGGGCGAAATGAACAAAATTGAATTATGTTGCAAGCAGAGGTTATGAAACTCGCATATATCACAAGTAACAGTCTAAAGACTAAATTAAAAAGCAGACAGCATATCCTAAGAATAATTCAACAATACTCATAAACTTTAAAGGCTGGAGTATTGGAACCAACTATTCGAAATTAAAGTAAGTTTGAGAATGTACCACCGATATCTGTAAATTAATATCGGACTCAGGTCTCCTGAACGATTTTCGTTTTAACTACATGTGGAATACTAATGCATTAAAGAATTACAGTTGAATCGTGTGATAGAAAGACTTGAAGACAAACATTTGCAAAACTTGTTTGCGACTCCAAGATCGTCTCTATGTACATGTAACAAAACACATCATTTGGATGTGAAACATATATAAAATGTGTCAACAATAACACACATAGGATAGCACTTATTAGACTAAGGTGTTCGCCTCGTAACCTAAACATTAAGAAAGCCATTGAGGAAGGTAGATTGAAACATCTAGACAGACCCCTACGAAAATGCGTCGTTTGCACTAGTAATGTTGTTGAGGACGAATATCATGTTATTCTCGCCTGTCCTCCATATCGTGCTCCGTATCGTGATATCAGTAAGCCATGTTTGCCAAATTATTTTTGCAACTGGCCCACTATAGGCAAATTAAAAAGTCTTTATTACATAGGGCAATTCAATCTTATTGAATAAACTTGTAAAATACGTTTACCTGACTTTTATAAAATGAGAAAGTATAATAGACTAGCATAAGGTTTAACAATGAATAGTATATTAATTATCTTAAAAACAAAAAGTAATTTACATATTCAAAATCCCGTGTATAGAAAGAGTGTTACTATCCGCTAAATCCCTTTCCAGAAGTGAACATGTATATCTCATATTACAAACACTCGAATTTATTTTTATTAATAATATAAGCACTTTATAAAAATATTCCCTGAAAGGCACTGCTGCAATAATAACATTCACAGTTAGTCATATAAATGCTTACTTTTCTCCGCTGAGACAACCATATGCTGACCCAAATTTATTGCCGGAGCCTCCAGCTATATGTATCCCGGACTCAGAAAGCTGCTATGGGTGTTGGACTGTGTATCAACGTCATTTTAGTGTTCATAAAACAACTGTGTTCTAGTAAGACTACCGGGACGCAGTCAAATTGTTATACAGGCATTTTATGGGTCTTCTGCTTCTTGAATTAGGTATCAATTTCTAGGAATACAGTCTATAAATCTTTCTCAGCAGACGAATAAAGCTGGTTCCAAACCGTTATCGTAACTGTTTATTGATTGATGTTAAACTTTATTAAAGGGACAAACGGCAATCCTGATTTTTAAAAAGCTCGTGGCGCCCCGTTATTTTTCTACATAGCTTGAATTTGTTCAATAATTAATATTAATTATAAGAATAATATAAGTTGATGAAACTTTAACTGAAGCATCTTCTAAATAGTTTGAATAGGTCTGTTCCACTGCTAATTATTCTCATAAACTACT
Organism: Cyrtodaria siliqua; assembly: GCA_037043455.1. Taxonomy (NCBI): domain Eukaryota; kingdom Metazoa; phylum Mollusca; class Bivalvia; order Adapedonta; family Hiatellidae; genus Cyrtodaria; species Cyrtodaria siliqua. The sequence continues at coordinate 228,633 of JAWPHD010002602.1, read as the reverse complement.
AATCAGATTTCAATAATAAAAAACATCTTAAATTAAACCCTTTCTTCTAGTGTAAATTTACATTCCTAAAAACTGAGATTACCTTCACAGATGCTCCAATTGCTATTATATTATCATTAAAGCTGTACAGTCCCTATTTTAACAGGTAATAACTCATGAATATGAATGAGTCACGTGTGAAGTAGTTTCAAATCGACGAACGCCCTAAAAGTATATAAGAAGAAATCGATGCGTAAAATTTCACATTTTTATTTAGCCTCCGTACAGGTAACATCGATAAATATACGGCTCCAGAATATATGTTATAAAAAAATAGTTGCCCGGAACGGGATTTGAACCACAGCCTTGTACTTGTAAATTTTGAAAGGTGTACGCTGAACCACTGCTATTTATTGGTATGTTATAGCATTGTTAACACTAAATAGGCATTACGTAATAATAAGCTCGCGCACACAAACTCATCAAGCGCTAAATAACAAGCCGAAATTTGGTTGATTTGAGGCGAAGTATTAGTTTCATATTGATAACATAAAGTATTACACCAGGCAATTTTAATTTACACATGCGACAATATGGACTACATATTTATTGATCCATCTTTAGTTGCGTTCAAATTGTTAAGTTATTTTGCCTCATAAAATATGGTAGTTAGTACACTATTTTCTCAAGTTGCGTTGTAGTTCAGTGGATAGAGCACCGGACTTGAAATCAGAAGGTCGTGTGTTCGAGCCCCGAAAGAAGCTAACTTTTTTTTTCTGTAAAGAATACTGTTACCTGTGTATAGGTACGATGTGCACTGGTCGATGTATATACAGTAAATGATTTCCTGCGCTATATTTGCTCGCTTAAATACCCGATTTCGACATGAGCTGGTGAACATGACGTTACAAATAAAGACACGTCTACAAAGAAGAAATGATTGATATAGAGACTCTGTAGCTTTAAGTTGTCTTTTTGTTTATAACAATGATAATTTACCAATTCTTCATATTCTAACCATGATCTTTTCCCAATTCATCACATTCTAATCATGAAACAACATTCTATTTAGTGATCCACTGCACATACTATTTCAGATGTCTATCACATTCATATTATAACATTATACAACACAGATGCCAAAATTAGAAACATGTTCATTTTTTCTCATAATGACTAGTTTATCTAGTGCTCAAATCTTTCCTGATAAATGTGCTTTGATTGTTGACAATTACAAATAAAAACAATCTTTCATCTACACACTTGCACACTGTTCGTTTATTGTTATCTTCTTCTGTCTCCTTACTGTTTTCTTATGTAACTGTTCTGACCGGCTTGTGTTACTTTGTATCAATATTTTCTTGTACAAATTAAAACAACCTGCAGTTAGCACGTGAATTTCGATCTTTTCGATTTGTCTATATTAACTTGAAGAACACTAACAGAAAATGTAGCTTTCAAGAACACAGTCAACTAAAAACACACATAAAAAGCACAAGATAAGCAACACATGTGACATCACAAACACACCGGTTGACAATAGGGGTACCGCCTTGCAACGGTAAGTAGCAAAACGGCCACCCTACGGTAAATAGCGTCTCCGTGGCCGAATGGTTAACGACGTTGCATTGTAAACCTTCGCCTCTCACCGTTGCGGGTTCGAATCCCACTGGGAGCTCGATTTGTAAGTGAGGAAGTGTCGATTCTTACGGATGGCGGGAGGTGTACAGTACTGGTTCCACCCAGGAAAAGTGTGTGGTCTGCCTTCACCACAAAAAATCGACCGTCATATATAACCTTACATGTGTTGTAAAACACCATACAAACAAACAAACAAAACGGTTAAACCAGATTAAAGGGTGTACCAAATCTCACTTTCACCCTATTGTCATCTCAGTAAAACGGGACAATAAAGATATCCCCGCCAACAAACAAGGCAGCATTAATAGGAACCAGTAAAACGCTGTGTTTGTGGACAGACTATAATAAATGTATTGAATAAAACTGCATGTTTATACCGTAATAAAGAACTGAACTGACTATATGATCGTTGAATAAATTGCTTTTAATTGTTTTTATATTGCACGTATTTAAATTCCTGCTATAAATTTGGCACGGGATTGAGCACAGTAATCAGTCAATCGGAGAATTAGATGTCTTCAGAGAATACCATTTCATGCTTATCGTTGATAGATAAGCTAAGTCTAGCAAGTGTCAGATACACGGGCATTGTATAACCAATTAGCAATTTGTCAATTTATCAACTAACTACATTTGTCCAGCCTAAAAACATACCAATGCTCTTCGAAGCTACATGTAATATGGAAGAAAATGAATTGAATACGGGCATTTATTTAATGCAATAACTCATATGTTTAGAGTAAAAGCTTATATAAAATGTCATATGAAATAAAACTATATGAAATAAAATTACCCTGATATTAATTTAAGATCATGGTAGTTTGAAAAACATTTTTGAAATATATGGCTAAATGAAAACTGCCAAGGAGTGAGTTGCTAATTTCACGAGTATTTATTCCACTAAACGCATAGGGTGCAGTAATAATGCTAATCTGCTTGTTTTGGATGTAACAATTATGAATTTAATCAAGTCGTTATCTATAATAAACAAGCAGGTGTTATTAAATCATAGCCCCATCAATCTTAAATAAAATGTTTTCAAACAAACAGAGAACGCATGCTGACAGATAAGGATCTTGAGTGTGGAAAGCAAGGTAACTTGCCTGAATGATTAAATATTTAAGTCTAGACGAACTTGCGAAAAAAAATCAGTTTGAAAAGACAACGAATCAGTAGGATGATGAACTTCGTAAATATGGTGTATTTAATGTCAATGAGTTAAAATATAAGACTGGAATTCTGAAATTAACATAATTAACTGACTGACTAAATGTCAGCAGCCTATAATCTGATGTACTGAAAACTGATATAAGAAAATGAGTATAATTTGAATTCCGTTTATTTTGAATGTTAGTTAAATGTGCCATTTTTAACATTTTGTGTTCATGATGGCACGGTAAACTTTGTCACTTTTCAAAGAATTTACATAATGAGGACAAAATACTGTATATGTTCTAAATATACCGTTAACTGATAGTTGTTGAGTGCCTTATTTAATTTAGTGTGCATCCGTTACGAGTTGAACGAAAATAAAAAATAAAAGTATTTGATACAATGTTAAACAATACACAATTGTGGGTATTAATAACATCTTGAGCGTCGATGTAGCTTTTGAACATAATGTGTATCCATATATTGTCTATCCACATAGTCTATGAATCAAAGTGAATGAAACTCATGTCTATGAAAAGCAGGATTAAGTTAATCATGCGGCTATGTACCTAAGCTTCATAAGACCCAGGTTTAACATATCGGCTATTGTAAAATAGTTGTCATTACGTGGTCCGAGTATTAACATACCTCATCCAACCCCTTCTCCAAGAAGCGAAAACGGGGTTGGGTGGGGTATGAAATAAAACCTTAATTTCGGCTTAAACGGTTTGCATATTGTAAAATTAAAACATTTAATATGTAATTTTAAACAGGTTATCGCATTTTTTCAGTAAAAAATTGTTTTAAACCCGTTTTCTTGTCGAAATATCCGTTATAAAACCCTGCTAATATAAGCTTTCATATCGCTTAATGGAATTAAAGCAGGACCACGTAATATTCGCAGTTGTGTAACTCGGGCATCAGTCATGCTGTGTATCAACCCACAATTAACTTTCGTTACTTTCCATAGGGGCGCATTGTAATGCTTATGTTTGTGGAAAAGAGATAAACACAATTTACAACATGTATTAGGCTTAAATTCTTCATTGATCAAATACCTGCAATTTGAAACACAATTATCACATATTTACCAAGTTGAAGTTTTTTTTAATTATATCTAAATTTAGCGTAATAATGTGATACTTATATAAATGGAGCCTGCATGATTCTTACAAAAAAAACTATATTCTTATATACACCCTGTTATATACGAATCATATAAGTACCGTATATCTATATATCTATCTATACTGCGTCACCCTCTTTGCAGGCGAGCGTCTGCGCGGTTGTGAGTATTTAAAAGATGATAAAAGAAAGAATAAAATAAGTTGAAGGTGAAATCAAAGATAAAAGTGTTAACTGGGTTAAAAGTTCGATGAGGGACAGTGAAGTGTTTCAAAGGATAAAATACAGTGATTTAAGGCATAATTGGTTGCCGGTTCTTGTCTTTCTCTAGATAATCGGAGGAAGGTAGCTTACCTTGTTCAGTGTGGTGTAGTCTTCATATACCTTTTATATATGATGCCTATTATATGATATTTATATCAAAGGAGCAAATTACAAAGTAATTAAGATTGTCAAGAACCTTTCATGAACATATCCCTTGTGTTTGTCATGGATGCGAAAGCAATGCATTTTCATTATATAAAACCTTTTATATAAAAAGCATGTACGTATCGTGTTTGTACAGTTGACTGACAATGAATGGGGTGTTTGTACAATGAACTGACCATGAAGTGGTTGTGTTGGCAGTTGACTAACAATGCAGTGGGTGTTTGTATAGTTGACTGAGAATGAAGTGGGTGTGTGTACAGTTGACTGACAATGAATGGGTTGTTTGTACGATGAACTGACCATGAAGTGGTGTTTGTACAGTTGACTGACAACGAAGGGGGTGTTTGCACAGTGGACTGACTATGGAGGTGGTGTTTGTACAGTTGACTGACAAAGAAGTGAGTGTTTGTACAGTTGACAATGAAGGGTGGTTTGTACAGTGGACTGACAATGAATGGGGTGTTTGTACAGTTGACCGACACTGAAGTAGGTGTTTGTATAGTTAACTGACAATGAAGTGAGTGTTTGTGCAGTTGACTGACAATGAAGGGATTAATATGTTGCTTGTTGCAGTCTATCATGGTTGAAGGAAATGGAGGCGATCTACCAACCCTAATGTGCTTTCGTTTCATATGAAAGGAGAATATGCATTAAGCCGCATGTTTTCTTCCGGATAATTACTGTTAATTAAAATGTTCGTTTTGTTGCTAAATGATACATTTTAATTTAAATTGGCATTATATTGCTAATGGTTGTACATGTAATTAATAAAATGTACTTTTATCACAAAGCAAGAATTATAAGAGCCTTAGCGCATCCTATGAACTACTATTAATGACTTTTGCGACAAGACTAGCCGACTTTTCCAAACTGCTTTATTAACAACAAGAAATATCTTTAAAAAAGATAGTCGGCGCGTTTGTATAAGTGATTGATGGTCATGAAGTGAAATAATTTTAATAGTAATGTAGGGTATAGAGTAGAGCAATATAACGTTTTCTATCGGCATTCCGATAAAAGTTGACACGGCAGTGCCAGTGTGGGGAATTTGAACAAGACAAGTATTAAGTGCCTTCCAATACGGAAGGCCAATTGTTAAAATATTCAAAGGGCCATAACCCTGAAAACAAGAGGCCAACGAGAGCCTGAATCGATCAACTGACAAAGAGTACTCTGTTATATGATGCTACATGCAAAATATCAAAGCTCTAACCTTGTGGTTTCAAAAAAGAAGATTTTTAAATGTATTTCCTAATATTTCTATGTAAACATTTTGACGCCCGCGAGGGGCTTATTCTGACCCCAGGGTCACCATTTGTACAACTTGGTAAAGGACCACTATATGATGCTACATGCAAAATATCAAAGCTGTAGTCCTTGTGGTTTCAGAGAAGAAGATCCGGGCACCTTGAAAAATCACGTGACTAGGAAATCACGGCGATATGTAATTTTAATAGGGTTTCATTACCAGTTACCATGTAAAAGTAACGCACTTTGCAAGAAAACAAAATAATTTATTTGCAATTTCAGCATTTCTATTCCTTTCTTCATCTTTTCCAGCCACAACTGAAGTACAGCGTAACGAATCACCTAACGATATACCATTTATCAACAACTACCCTCTATAAACAAATCTACCAGTTTCCTTTGGCCTTGTCAGACAAATTTAGCCAATCAGCATTCAGTTTAATAAACACTGTAGGCTTTAATAATTTCTGTATCGCTTTCAACTCGAGTTTTGAAATGATTTGCTATGATTATTTATTAGTTTACACAGACACACCTCCTTCGCGGCCAAAAGCCAGCTTAAACGGCTGGTGCCGAACAATTAAATCGTAGTATAATCGGTACTGGTTAAGTCCATATGCACAATGATTATGGATCTGTAAAACATTAGCATGTCTGTGTCCGTATTTTGAGTAACACCAATAGCTTCTATATCGCCTCCCGTCCCTTTAGCAACGCCTCAGAATTACGAAAGTGCGCATCAATATTTATCTTAAACCATCAATATTCATTTACAAGATTATTCTATTTCCTAAATGGCGTCCTTTGACCTTTTACGATTTATAGTTAAATCTTGTGTGCGTACGTTTGTCTGTTTATTTTCTAAATGTCCCGTTTTCTGTTATGTGTATATGTTGCACTATTAATAGAAACATCAGGAAATGGGAGAATACTGTATATTCAACCGAGACTATAACTGGAAATGTTGGTCCCATTAATATGATTGTAAATGTCAATATTTGAGAAAAATATGTACTGTTTGGAAAATAGCTAACGTGATAGTATTTTAAAATATTCAGTATATCACACCGTTTAATATTTGAAACTAACATTTTAGTGTGTTTGAATATTCGCAAGGGACAACTCTTGTTTTGGGTGAAAGTATTGGTAAACATTCCTTTGCTATGATTATTTATTAGTTTAAGATAAATTAGACATTATTTCTGGCATTTGCCATTGTGCTCGCATATCAAAATCAAAAGTCACCGATTAGATCTATAACTAGTCGAGAGCACGCTTTCAGAATTGTATGTGTATATTATGAGATTGTATATAGACGTTTTCTTCTTGGGTCTATTTTCAATGCGCGAATTACGTAAATATTATATAAGAGCTTCTGTTTGATGTTATTACATATGTATAACCGTTTATGGGGAAATGGTAACCATAGCCCGTCAAAACATAGCACTTTTCATATAATCAAGAGCCGCAATTGTGCTGTTTCTGTTAAAACGTGGTTGGTTATTTTATGTGTTCAAGTTTTCATTTGCATGAACAGTAAAACGAAGTTTAGTAAAGATCGTAGAGTGTTAACCACGCAACGTATATCAAATAATTCAAGGGCCATAACTCTGCTGTTTCTAGTGCGACATGGCTAGTTTAGTTTTTAAATTTGTTCACGACGGTTTCTTCTATGACCGATATGGCTTTATAAGATAACATGTTTAAAAAGAATTGGCGGGGGTGAAGATCATGTCGGGGAATACATGAGTCAGATATCAACGTTTTTCAAAATTATCCGAGCTTTTACTGATTTTGAAAAGTTTGTCAAAGAAGAAAACTGAAGGAGCTAGAGCAAGGGTCATAACTATGCTGTTTCTAGCCAGCATGGTTAGTGAACAATTTTATAAATTTAAAAAAATGGGGGAGAAAATTTCGAGCTTAGTCCGGAGAATGTTGTGATTCAGATATGGCTGGTTTTAAACGGAGCTTTTATTGATATTAACATCGTAAGCAACGTTGGTAAATATATGGTGCAAAAGTTTAAGCAAGGGCCATTTCTACTTCACTTCTGCTGGTCATTAAACTCTTTCGAACTGCACCTTGCATATAAACACTAAGACTTAATTTTATAAAATTCAGAAGAAAAATACAAATTATACCATGTTTAAATAATTCAAGGGTTATAACTCTGCTGCTTCTAGTCTCACATGGCTAGTTTTTCTATTTTCTATGAGTTTTACTATGACTACGATAACCTCATTAAATAAATAATTATAAACAATTGAAGATGGAAGCGGTTGACTTGTGGGGTGGGGAGGAGGTTGCATGATGTGTATGCTTAAAATATTATAGCATTATTTCATTCAATCTAGGCCACTAATCTGCTCAAACGTGGATGGTTACTGATTTTGTTCAAACGTTCATTGATACAAACACCCTGATCAAGTGTTGTAAAGATCAGAGCGAAATAAAACCATTTCACTATATCAATTACCATAACGCTAGTGTTACTATTCCGATCTATCTGAGCTTTTATTAATATCAACAATCTGGCAGAATTATATAAATATCGAGTGGAAATTGAAAGTTCAATATTGATAAGCAAAATATAGCATTTATTACTTGACAAAAAAATACGTAACTTTGTCGTTTCAAATCCGATTTTCTAGTTTCCGAATTCGTCCGAGCTTTCGGCCAGTAGAGCTTAACTATCAAAAGAAAAAAGTATCTGTATTGTCAATAAAAATACGTTTCTTCTGTGTTATCAAAATTGAACATTTTGAAATGGCGGAACAAGTTTAATTTATTTTATAAACAGTCACAGTAAGTGCTTTTCCTTCATTGTGATTTGTACCGATATTGTCAATGATAGTATTCGGTTCAGTAATCGACATGAAACGTCTGTTATGACAGCGGGCATTTTGTATGGAAATAACCGTGTAAATGAAAGGTCATTTTCACAATAGCAAACATTTACACCTGAGTGTAAATGGATGTAGCATTTGGAGACAAACTTTGAAAACCTTGAACTGGTCATTTGTAGTAATGGATGTCTAAACCTTGCACTGGTCATTTATATTGAGCGGATGTCTAAATTATAATTCATTTAGGGAAAACTGTGACTTAAATTTCAGGATATTTATTGAATCCTGTATCTTAGGACTGCTATGTGTTTCTGTATATATGATGAAGCCCTCCTATCTTGAAATGCGGACATTTTGTGATGTATTGAATTTGGTGATTTGGTGATTTAGATTAGGATTGGTGATTAAGTGATGCTTTTGGTGATGTACTAATTATGTGATTAAGTGATGCGTTGGTTAGGGATACTGGATACAATCTGAATGGTGACTTTTCTCCATATTTATGTTTTAAAATGATATACCAATCATTCCAACTTCCTCCGAGATCTAGAGTTACAGCCAGGATTTGGTAAGATGTCTGCTATTCCTCAGGTCCTCGCCATACATACCCTCCGTGATTTAGTTTAACAGCAAGGATTTGGTAAGATGTCTACTATTCCTCACGTCCCCGCCATACTGGTAAGATGTCTAATATTCCTCACATCCCCGCCATACTAGTAAGATGTCTACTATTCCTCACGTCCCCGCCATACTGGTAAGATGTCTAATATTCCTCACATCCCCGCCATACTAGTAAGATGTCTACTATTCCTCACGTCCTCGTCATACTGGTAAGATGTCTACTATTCCTCACGTCCCCGCCATACTAGTAAGATGTCTACTATTCCACACGTCCCCGTCATACTGGTAAGATGTCTACTATTCCTCACGTCCTCGCCATACTGGTAAGATGTCTACTATTCCTCACGTCCCCGCCATATTGGTAAGATGTCTGCTATTCCTCACGTCCTCGCCATACTGGTAAGATGTCTACTATTCCTCACGTCCTCGCCATACTGGTAAGATGTCTACTATTCCTCACGTCCCCGCCATACTGGTAAGATGTCTAATATTCCCCACGTCCCCGCCATACTAGTAAGATGTCTACTATATCTCACTTCCTCGTCATTCTGGTAAGATGTCTACTATTCCTCACGTCCCCGCCATACTGGTAAGATGTCTACTATTTCTCACGTCCCCGCCATACTGGTAAGATGTCTACTATTCCTCACGTCCCCGCCATACTGGTAAGATGTCTACTATTCCTCACGTCCTCGCCATACTGGTAAGATGTCTACTATTCCTCACGTCCCCGCCATACTGGTAAGATGTCTACTATTTCTCACTTCCTCGTCATTCTGGTAAGATGTCTACTATTCCTCACGTCCCCGCCATACTGGTAAGATGTCTACTATTCCTCACGTCCCCGCCATACTGGTAAGATGTCTACTATTCCTCACGTCCCCGCCATACTGGTAAGATGTCTACTATTCCTCACGTCCCCGCCATACTGGTAAGATGTCTACTATTTCTCACGTCCCCGCCATACTGGTAAGATGTCTACTATTCCTCACGTCTCCGTCATACTGGTAAGATGTCTACTATTCCTCACGTTCCCGCCATACTGGTAAGATGTCTAATATTCCTCACGTCCCCGCCATACTAGTAAGATGTCTACTATTTCTCATTTCCTCGTCATTCTGGTAAGATGTCTACTATTCCTCACGTCCCCGCCATACTGGTAAGATGTCTACTATTTCTCACGTCCCCGCCATACTGGTAAGATGTCTACTATTCCTCACGTCCCCGTCATACTGGTAAGATGTCTACTATTCTTCACGTCCTCGTCATACTGGTAAGATGTCTACTATTCCTCACGTCCCCGCCATACTGGTAAGATGTCTACTATTTCTCAAGTCCCCGCCATACTGGTAAGATGTCTACTATTCCTCACGTCCCCGTCATACTGGTAAGATGTCTACTATTCTTCACGTCCTCGTCATACTGGTAAGATGTCTACTATTTCTCACGTCCTCGACATACTGGTAAGATGTCTACTATTCCTCACGTCCCCGTCATACTGGTAAGATGTCTACTATTCTTCACGTCCTCGTGATACTGGTAAGATGTCTACTATTCCTCACGTCCCCGCCATACTGGTAAGATGTCTGCTATTCCTCACGTCCCCGCCATACTGGTAAGATGTCTACTATTCTTCACGTCCTCGTCATACTGGTAAGATGTCTACTATTCTTCACGTCCTCGTCATACTGGTAAGATGTCTACTATTTCTCACGTCCCCGCCATACTGGTAAGATGTCTACTATTCCTCACGTCCCCGACATACTGGTAAGATGTCTACTATTTCTCACGTCCTCGCCATACTGGTAAAATGTCTACTATTCCTCACGTCCCCGCCATACTGGTAAGATGTCTACTATTCCTCACGTTCTCGTCATACTAGTAAGATGTCTACTATTCCTCACGTCCCCGTCATACTGGTAAGATGTCTACTATTCTTCACGTCCTCGTCATACTGGTAAGATGTCTACTATTCTTCACGTCCTCGTCATACTGGTAAGATGTCTACTATTTCTCACGTCCTCGCCATACTGGTAAAATGTGTACTATTCCTCACGTCCCCGCCATACTGGTAAGATGTCTACTATTCCTCACGTCCTCGTCATACTAGTAAGATGTCTACTATTCCTCACGTCCCCGCCATACTGGTAAGATGTCTACTATTCTTCACGTCCTCGTCATACTGGTAAGATGTCTACTATTCTTCACGTCCTCGTCATACTGGTAAGATGTCTACTATTTCTCACGTCCCCGACATACTGGTAAGATGTCTACTATTTCTCACGTCCTCGCCATACTGGTAAAATGTCTACTATTCCTCACGTCCCCGCCATACTGGTAAGATATCTACTATTCCTCACGTCCTCGGCATACTGGTAAGATGTCTACTATTCCTCACATTCTCGCCATACATACCCTCCGCGATCTAGTGGTAAGATGTCTGCTATTCCTCACGTCCTCGCCATACTGGTAAGATGTCTACTATTCCTCACGTCCCCGCCATACTGGTAAGATGTCTACTATTCCTCACGTCCTCGCCATACTGGTAAGATGTCTACTATTCCTCACGTCCTCGTCATACTGGTAAGATGTCTGCTATTCCTCACGTCCTCGCCATACTGATAAGATGTCTACTATTCCTCACGTCCCCGCCATACTGGTAAGATGTCTACTATTCCTCACGTCCTCGCCATACTGATAAAATGTCTACTATTCCTCACGTCCTCGTCATACTGGTAAGATGTCTACTATTCCTCACGTCCCCGCCATACTGGTAAGATGTCTGCTATTCCTCACGTCCTCGCCATACTGGTAAGATGTCTACTATTCCTCACGTCCCCGCCATACTGGTAAGATGTCTACTATTCATCACGTCCCCGCCATACTGGTAAGATGTCTACTATTCCTCACGTCCCCGCCATACTGGTAAGATGTCTACTATTCCTCACGTCCCCGCCATACATACCCAACATAAGTTATAACGCAACAATCCAATCTTCCTTCTATGTTTCAATATAAACGTATGGTATTATTGACTGTACTACCGATGTATTTTCTTTTCATTATTTGTGTTGATTTGAAGAAAATCTATTAGTCATGCATGCATGTGAAATAATGTTAGCATGACATAATCTGCAGAAATAAAGCATTTATGTTTAACGAAAACTCAACAGAGTGAATTCAACTTAAATCCTTTGGAATTCATTTTGTTGATTTTCAATAACAAAAAAGAAAAGAAAAAAAAGTAAAATGCTGGTTCTTAAACTGGAAACATTATTTTGTCTTTCCAGAATGTAAGATGAATTTATTTTGCTAAAAATCGCACAAAAAATATTGACACAATTGTACAGCTATAAGTTCGTTTGTACCATGCAACAGTACCGCATATTTACATTGAAAATAGAAGGGAAATCGGACGTATTGCGTTATACATTGTGTTGAGTATATGAAGGTTTATATATTCATATTATATATAGTTGCATATAGGTAGATATATTGCTAAATATACATGTGTATGTATTTAAAAAAAGCCTCGAATAGGAAATGTAGCATTCACAGAACACAGTCAGCCATAAACACGCATACAACAAACAACAATTACAAGGGGAAATAATTGGTGTTTGTGTGTGTTTTTACAGTTGTAGTTTGTTGTTGTTGGTTTGTTTGTTTGTGTGTGTGTGCGTGCGTGCGTGCGTGCGGTGCATACGTGCGTGCTTTTGTTGTTGTTTTTGTTGTTTTATTTTGGTATTTATCTATTTAACTATTACTTTAAAAGGATCTGCCATTATTTGATACATCTTGAACATTTTACGTAGATGTGTTAATCTGCAATTTCATTAAACAAACTTCAGTAAATACTGATAAGAATGATCCTTTGAAAGCAGCAAACACAACCAAGGGAATCAAGTAGCAGACTCGGTTTTATTGAGTCTGCTCATGAGAGGTAATATAGGAAGTAACACCTGTAACGCCGCCTAGCACCGGCTTAAGCGGTATTCTACTTCAAAGCCCCCTATATTGGTATCGGTGATCCCATAGGACGAGTGAAAATCTCTTTAAATTCTTTAAAAAAAACTCTAAATAGTAACTTGATGGCTTCAGGTTGATACTGCTTATATAATAATGGATTGCTGTGCTGGGGAAATGTAATAATTACACCACTTTCTGATCGTAAATCGTTGTTTGCTGTATTGACAAAACAATTTCGTATGAGTTGTTTGTGAAGACTGAACATGACTACCACTGCATGTAGTTATGTAATCGAAAGCACTTCCTGAAAAACTATTTACTTTTTCTTTTTCGGTCTTATCGATTTAAAACTTGACTGAGAGAAAAATGCTATGATTGAATAAAAGACGGGTTACCAGTTTTGTAAAAACGTTTGGAGTTGATTTACAAATCATGGGTTATCTGTTCCTGTGTAAATAATGGGACTGCTTTGGAGGAAATAAGTCAGCGTTTCTGACATTCTGAGATAAGGAAAAAAAAGTGCTATGTCATTATCCTTTATTACTCTATAGTCTTTCTCATGACACACGTGTTCTGGCTGTTTTAATTGAAGGTTTTTGGGATGGATTGATTGTTCACCGTGTATTGATGTTACATGTTAAAGGAGCTGGTTGGGTTGGATTGATTGTTCACCGTGTATTGATGTTACATGTTAAAGGAGCTGGCTGGGCTGGATGGATTGTTCACCGTGTAATGATGTAAAATGTTAAAGGAGCTGATTGGGCTGGGCGGATTATTCACCGTGTATTATGTTACATGTAAAAGGAGCTGGTTGGGCTGGATGGATTGTTCACCGTGTATTGATGTTACATCATTGTTAAAGGAGCTGGGGGCGATCTGGAAGAATAACTGGTGTCAATCCAAACACGCATACAATCGTCATAATGTGTTTAAGTTGCATATTTGATGTACATAATTATACATTTAAATCGGTCCTATAATAATCGATTTAGTTTTTTTAATGAAATATATTAAATAAATAGTATTACATAAATAGTAACTCTTCTTTTTGAAGAAGAGTTACTATGTATTTAATATTGAATTAACTTTCCTTTTGAAAGACTATACAGATATGGATATTTAATAAAATAGTTTGGCAAAATACGACTTTTCGATGCATAAATCATCGATATTAATTCATATGATGCTTTAAGGCTATAATTAATTATTGTTTAGCTATCTATCTAAAGCTCTCGGGCCTCATATGGCTATCTCGGGCCAATATCACAAAGAGGCACACCTACCCCAGTTAATAACCTCTAATTACATGACGTCACTTTTTTAAACCATAACGTCTCAACGAATGTAAATAAACAGCGGATTTAAACAGATACTAAGTAAAGGTAAACACTTTATCTTAATATTACAATCGTAACGCTTGATTATGTGTACAGTATGTCATATTATTTTAAAAGGCTTAATCATTAAGAATAACCGATATTTAAACCTTTTTCCGCTGGTAAAATGGTGCACTCTGACGAGTTTTGGGAGACATTTTTGGGGATAAAAAGAGCATAGCCTATCAGGAAAAAGGTTTTCGGTCGTGATTTGCAGTGCCTAAAAGCAGCTACAGTACGCCACTAGAAACTTTTTTTTTTAGAAAATGTAAAAATCTAGGCCTAACTATGTGTACAGTATGTTATATCTATTTGGAAATGGGTAATTTGGCTCATCGGTTCAACTGAAATTAATTTAATTCACATTATATACTGTATATGATAAAAACAACATTGTAACGGTTTAATAATGAGAAAATGGGTATATATATATATATGAGAAAATGCGTATTTATATGATAAAAAGATTTAAAAAATGGGTGAGGCGTTATTATCGGCCCTCGACCAATATCGACCAATATAGCCTTCGGGCCGATATTGGGGTCTCGGGCTGATATGACGGCAATAACGCATCACCCATGTATTAATCTCTAAATATGTTCATTTGCTACCGATATGAACCCCATAGGAATTATTATTGATGGTAAAGAAACACAAATACAGGGCAGGGAGTCATCGTGTTTTCCCGTCCAAACATTTTCATAAATAATAATTTAACCTAATTTAATCATGCGGCTTATTTAATTCATGTGCACTTTCCATATGAAACTGAAGCTCAATATGAGGTTTTATCTTGTGTTTGTATGTCACCCAGTACTCTTCCAGATTGTGTGTTTGTATGTCACCCAGTACTCTTTCAGATTGTGTGATTGTATGTCACCCAGTACTCTTCCAGATTGTGTGTTTGTATGTCACCCAGTACTCTTCCAGATTGTGTGTTTGTATGTCACCCAGTACTCTTCCAGATTGTGTGATTGTATGTCACTCAGTACTCTTCTAAATTGTGTGTTTGTATGTCACCCAGTACTCTTCCAGATTGTGTGTTTGTATGTAACCCAGTACTCTTCCAGATTGTGTGTTTATATGTCACCCAGTACTCTTCCAGATTGTGTGATTGTATGTCACCCAGTACTCTTCCAGATTGTGTGTTTGTATGTCACCCAGTACTCTTCCAGATTGTGTGATTGTATGTCACACAGTACTCTTCCAGATTGTGTGTTTGTTTGTCACCCAGTACTCTTCCAGATTGTGTGTTTGTATGTCACCCAGTACTCTTCCAGATTGTGTGATTGTATGTCACCCAGTACTCTTCCAGATTGTGTGATTGTATGTCACCCAGTACTCTTCCAGATTGTGTGTTTGTATGTCACCCAGTACTCTTCCAGATTGTGTGTTTTTATTTCACCCAGTACTCTTTTAGATTGTGTGTTTGTATGTCACCCAATACTTTTCCAAATTGTGTGTTTGTATGTCACCCAGTACTCTTCCAGATTGTGTGATTGTATGTCACCCAGTACTTTTCCAGATTGTGTGATTGTATGTCACCCAGTACTCTTCCAGATTGTGTGTTTGTATGTCACCCAGTACTCTTCCAGATTGTGTGTGTATGTCACCCAGTACTCTTCCAGATTGTGTGATTGTATGTCACCCAGTACTCTTCCAGATTGTGTGTTTGTATGTCACCCAGTACTTTTCCAGATTGTGTGTTTGTATGTCACCCAGTACTCTTCCAGATTGTGTGTTTGTACGTCACCCAGATTGTGTGATAGTACGTCACCCAGTACTCTTCCAGGTTGTGTGTTTGTATGATGTCACCCAGTACTCTTCCAGATTGTGTGATTGTATGTCACCCAGTACTCTTTCAGATTGTTTGTTTGTATGTCACCCAGTACTTTTCCAGATTGTATGTTTGTATGTCACCCAGTACTCTTCCAGATTGTGTGTTTGTATGTCACCCAGTACTCTTCCAGATTGTGTGTGTATGTCACCCAGTACTCTTCCAGATTGTGTGATTGTATGTCACCCAGTACTTTTCCAGATTGTGTGTTTGTATGTCACCCAGTACTTTTCCAGATTGTGTGTTTGTATGTCACCCAGTACTCTTCCAGATTGTGTGTTTGTACGTCACCCAGATTGTGTGATAGTACGTCACCCAGTACTCTTCCAGGTTGTGTGTTTGTATGATGTCACCCAGTACTCTTCCAGATTGTGTGATTGTATGTCACCCAGTACTCTTTCAGATTGTATGTTTGTATGTCACCCAGTACTTTTCCAGATTGTATGTTTGTATGTCACCCAGTACTCTTCCAGATTGTGTGCTTGTATGTCACCCAGTACTCTTCCAGATTGTGTGATTGTATGTCACCCAGTACTCTTCCAGATTGTTTGTTTGTATGTCACCCAGTACTTTTCCAGATTGTATGTTTGTATGTCACCCAGTACTCTTCCAGATTGTGTGTTTGTATGTCACCCAGTACTCTTCCAGATTGTGTGTTTGTATGTCACCAGTACTCTTCCAGATTGTGTGTTTGTATGTCACCCAGTACTCTTCCAGATTGTGTGTTTGTATGTCACCCAGTACTCTTCCAGATTGTGTGTTTGTATGTCACCCAGTACTCTTCCAGATTTTTTGTTTGTATGTCACCCAGTACTTTTCCAGATTGTATGTTTGTATATCACCCAGTACTCTTCCAGATTGTGTGTTTGTATGTCACCCAGTACTCTTCCAGATTGTGTGTTTGTATGTCACCCAGTACTCTTCCAGACTGTGTGTTTGTATGTCACCCAGTACTCTTCCAGATTGTGTGTTTGTATGTCACCCAGTACTCTTCCAGATTGTCTCCAGTCCCTGTAAATGAAAGAGGAATAGCCCTTTGTGTTACTTCTTTTAATTTTGCAAAAATAAACAGGACAATACCATACATTTTCGGAAAGGAGCGAACCTTGACCTTGCATCGATAGTTATGTGTGCATTGACGTCGACCACTTTAATTAGCCGATTGAACTTATCTATATGTGACTTTTACATATAAAAACAGACTTAATGCTCAAATTAACAGTTGAGTGGGTATAATTTGTTTTTTTTGTTTACTATTCAAAGATTTCACATACAATGATTTTTATTTCATATTGGTATAACTTTAACATGAATAGCAAAGCAACAACAGTATATGCCATAATTATTGTCAGCATAACTAATATTTTCTCGACGTTTATATTGGCATAATGCGAAATAGGTCATTGTGCTCCCTTCTGTGTAAGTACAAGGGTTTAAGTAGAGACGAATATGCCGAAATACTATGGATAGACTGTATCTTTGGCTGTTATATTGATACGAGTATGTGAATAATAGCAATAATTGCGCTACTACTCCTGATCTTGAGTTATTATTAACGTACATTTTGAATGTTCGTCTTACTGAAATAGCTTCATATTCATGAGTTAATACCATTTAAAATATAGCGTGTACATATTTAAGGTTTTTATATAAAATGGCAATAATTGAAACGAATGGTGATCATTTACCTTATGAGAATTCAAACAAAAAACGTGTATTATGTAAATATCACATCCTCTTGAGGGTGCCAGTGGATATTATCAACCCTCGAAATGATAATGTGTCTACCTCGGCTATCGCCTCGGTCGACATAATATCCACTGGCACACTCAAGAGGATGTGATATTTATTGTATTATCCCGAAAAAATACTCGTAATATACTCGATAATGAAGAAAAACGTGTTGTTGTTGTTGAAAACATCTATTTTTAGAACCGAGCTTTTCAAAAAGCTAGCGGGATGATATGTTGCGATATCACCGCTATACGTGACTCGATGAGGCTGATAGCGCGATATCACCGCTATACGTGACTCCATGAGGGTGATAGCGCGATATCACCGCTATACGTGACTCCATGAGGGTGATAGCGCGATATCACCGCTATACGTGACTCCATGAGGGTGATAGCGCGAAATATCAATCCGGCAGGGTATGGGGACTTTACATGGAGTGTTTACAGTGAGGTATAATAAAGTTTATTGACGTATTGACAAAATAAGTTCTCTTAAGTTGTTTGTGAAGATTGCAGATGAATGCCACAGGATGTTGTTATGCAATCAACCGCGCTACCTACAAATAATTTCTATTTTCGGCCTATTCGATTCAAAAAGTTACCGAAACGGTAATAGATAAATGCTATGATTAAATAAAATACGGAGTATCAGTACTTGTGTCGTAAAAACGGTTGGAGTCGATTATCAAATCATGGGTGATCTGTTTCCTGTGTAAATAATGCGTCTGCTGGAGAGGAAGTGGAGTCAGCGTTTGTGACATTTTGAGATAAGGGAAAAGTATTTTGTCATTATCGTTATTTTGTATAGACATTCTGATCACACACGTGTTACGGTGGTTTTAAATGAAAGTTTCTGAGAGGGAATGTAGACCAATATAGTATTAATGTTATTTATTAAACAAAGTGGAATATCCGTTCTTGTTACTTTTTTTTTAAAATTACATCAGAAACATACCATAGTTTGCCCTAAAAGACAGGAGTCTACTTGTGCCATTGTTGTGGAGTCTCTGTTAAGAGCCGCTCTGGGATTGAACCCACGACCTCCCGCCTGCGAGTGGGACGCTCTACCACTAGGCCACTCCGCGGTAACCGATATACAGAGCCAGACACTAAGTCCAACGCCGCTGACTGACTGACGACACACACAGGTACACAGGTACAAATACTGTTATAAGTTTAAAGGAGCACGTTAATCGTGATGTTTAGAATAACTATTTTTCCACTTGAAAAATCACCAGAAAACGTGGGGTCACAAGACATGTAAGAAAGTTCTTGTTTGTTTACTAAACAGGTCAAGGGTACAGCTGTTTTTATTGATCGACTGTTTTCATTGCTCACAAAGTGTAAGCATAGAGTCGAAATTTCGAAAATGTTCAACAGTGATCCAGTAAACCCTATTAATACGCTTCTTATACATATAAACACAACATCGAATAGAAATGGGCAGTTTTTCCCTACTTATAATGCCCGTTTCCATCGAAAAGGAGGGATTACTTTTTATTATAGGAACTACATTGAACTACATTCGACTACACCTCGGAGGTTTACATGTAATTGGTGATGGTAAACCTATAAGAGGAGAAAACATGTTCAGATGTTTCTTAAATGAGGATTTTGTGTTGTCATTTTCATAACAAGCTTAAAAACACCTACTTCATGCAAATCGAATGATTATTTGCCGAGATATGGTCTTGTGAATACCAAGGACAATAGTCTGAAATTGACAAAAGTCAGAGATATTTATTTTAATATTACACTATCTGAGTTGTCATACCAAACGGCACTTCTTGACAATACACCATATTAAATAGATCAAATGTTTAGAACATTCAATGGACATAAATAAAATATGCATTTAAGGTACAATTAGGACGATGAATATGTCAATTTATGTCGATTTTCATGCCAAAATTGATTTTTCAGTCAAATTCTTCAAAATTGGTGGTACTATACCTGATTATAGTAGCGAATACGAGCTTAATAATGCCAAAAATACCGCCAAAATCAGAATTGATACTAGCTGAACGCTACCAAGTCGAGTTTGAATGATAAGGAATATTATAATATAACCTATAAATAGACGCGTTTTCATTGGCTAAAAAGTAATTTTTTAGAAAAAATATCTAGCGATATTGACCTGTTTTTTTGATATTTACCTGTTTTTTTGATATTGACCTGTTTTATATAATTGTTTTTTTGATATTGACCTGTTTTATATAATTGTAAATTGAGGGTTATATAATAAAACAGTTATGGACTTTTCAGCTGTTATACATGATGTTGATATGTACCAAAAAATCATTATTGACCTCGGCTATCGCCTCGGTCAATAATGATTTTTTTGGTGCATATCACATCATGTATAACAGCTGAAAAGTCCATAATTGTATAATATTTCACCTTTTACACAAATCTTCATTTTTCACAGTATCCTATTTTAGGGGGGTAGGGGAAAGATTTAGTGGTTTCATGCCTACCAAACATGTTGTCATGCAGATTTAATTCATGAAAACATGTTGCAAACATGCAACCCTACATGTTGATACCAAAAAGACATAGTTCAACTGCAAACACTTCACCAATACGTCATTTTAAACACGGAAAAAAAATGAAACTCAAAATTACGGCTTTTATAGACAAAATTGGACTAAAAACGCTCAAAACATATGTAATAAACTATGGAAAACTTATTTCTGAGCTTATTTTACCAACTGTAATCGGAAAAGTGTCCCTAGGTACGAATCTGAGCGAGTCCTAATTACTGCACGCATCTCTTATAGGTATGAAAGCACTAATTTTTTTCCCCATAGACACCAATGTTAAAGTGTCACATATTAATGATTTGCTGCAAATTCAAATCAAGTATGGATAATGCAGCAGTGTAATGTTCATATAGAAAACTATTTTTCCACTTGAAAAATCACCAGAAAACGTGGGGTCACAAGACATGTAAGAAAGTTCTTGTTTGTTTACTAAACAGGTCAAGGGTACAGCTGTTTTTATTGATCGACTGTTTTCATTGCTCACAAAGTGTGAGCATAGAGTCGAAATTTCGAAAATGTTCATCAGTGATCCAGTAAAACCTATTAATACGCTTCTTATACATATAACCACAAAATCGAATAGAAATGGGCAGTTTTCCCCTACTTATAATGCCCGTTTCCATCGAAAAAGGATGGATTACTTTTTATTATAGGAACTACATTCGATACACCTCGGAGGTTTACATGTAATTGGTGATGGTAAACCTCTAGATTGTTGCAACTCTTGTAAGCACCTTCATCAAACCGAAAGTAGGTGAAAGCATTACAAAAACCCCAATTATTTTCAAGTGTGTCTAGGATAGTTCTTGAAAATAAAGTAGCCTAAAAGGTTCCCTTGGGTATGTAAAATGAGTTTTAGGGCCAAAGGCTATAATGTTACCCTATGTAAAACGCAATAGTGGTATATGACCTAAAGCTAGATTCTGCATGGGGTAAAAGTGAAAATAGACATACTTTTTTTCTAACACAATGATTTGAAAGTGTGAGAAATGTTGAATTATGTTGTATTTTGACTTTTCTTGTAACTTTTTAATGATTTTTAAATATTTGCAAGTTTTATGATGCAATATAGGTAATTTAAATTCTTTTGTTAGGGTTGTGGACACAAAATTAGCCATACCTGACACCTGGTACACACAATTGGCCTGTAATGCACCTATTTGACACAATTAAAAGCATATCTAGTAAGTTTTATTCATTTCTGAGGGCTCTGCATACATTTTTTGGCAAAAATGTCAGAAAGCGACAAGCTGCGTCTGTCTGCTAAGATGTCGAAACGGCGCTTATGTCTGTTCTAAAAAAGATGTTGAGGTAATCTCTGACTCTGAGTTCATCGCGTCTTTACGGTTAGTGTTGATATGCCAATATTTTATACGGTTTAATACATTTTACAAATTAAATAATTTAGTTGGCAAAAAATATGACTTTTTCCATTTTTTTTTAAAGTTTTTTTCTGCCCCCCCCCCCCCCCCCCCCCCCCCCCCCCCCCCCCCCCCCCCCCCCCCCCCCCCCCCATTAAATTGTACAGTAACATGCAATCTTGTGTAATGAGCATATTGTAGAACATGGCATGGCCTTAAAAATGGAGTTGGGGAGGATATTCTCAGAATTATTTTTTGTCATTTTTAAAGTGAAAAGTAGCATTTTCTTGATGGTTTCACATATAGAAACTGCTGCATAATGTTAATTAATCCATTTGAAGGCAGATTTTGAATATATACAAAAACAGTGGCATTTTTATGGTAAAATCTGCTATTTTGAGCCCTAAAAAAATCACAAATATCATTTTTCAGTAGAAATGATTTTCAAGAGAGCTTCAACTGGTTGAAAATCACATGTTATTGATGAAATCAATTCAAAATCACTTTATTTGAAACAAAAGATTGGAACGGTTGTCGAGATATGGCATTTTGAAGATTCTGGATTTACGCGTAAAAATCGCATGAATTCGACATCAGCCGAAGCCCTTTAAAGCCCTCATATTTTGTAGAAAAGTGTTTTTTTCTAAAAACAAAAGACACCATTTTCCTCAGAATGAATGTATGAAACAATTTAGCAAGAAAAAACAAACTTCATTTAGGTTTGAATGTCTATTTAGGTCACATAACACTATTGTTTTGGGGCTACTGATTGGCTGAAAAAAGTATAGGGTGTATTAGGGTATATCTTTTTCGAAAGAGCTATTTTCTGATTGGGTAGAATTGCCTTAATCATAACTGATGTACATAAAATGTCAAAATAATATGTGTAGGTGATAAAAAAAAAAAACTGTATTTGTTCTTGCATCTGGGATATTTTATTGAGAAAATTGCAGGTATAGTAAATTGTCAGAAATTCACATTTATTTGCTGCGAGCCCGACGGTCAGCACCTTCATCAAACCGAAAGTAGGTGAAAGCATTTCAAAACCCCCAAAAAATTTTTTAGTGTGTCTAGGATAGTTCTTGAAAATAAAGTAGCCTAAAAGGTTCCCTTGGGTATGTAAAATGAGTTTTAGGGCCAAAAGGCTATAATGTAACCCTATGTAAAACGCAATAGTGGTATATGACCTTTGTATTTGAAACAAGCGTCGCAGATGATCAAGACTATTGCTCAGTAGGTTAGCTGCTAACGCGCACCTGTTTTGGATGGTTTAATTTGCGGGACCCGGTACGGTTTCTGACGTGATTTGCGGCGCGATCTTAAAAATGTAAAAGACAATAATATTGTTTTTGCTATATGATTTAATAGATAAATAAAAGGAAAATGAAGAAAAATAGAACCTTAATTATTGTTTGATTCTAATCACATGTGTATTATTAATTAATTAAATAAATAAAACAAAGTAAAATATTCAATATAAAAAAACACAAGTAATATTGATTTGGAAGCTTTACTGAAATGACTGGCATGTCTTACTTATGTTTTCGCCATTTAGTACGCAGTACTTTGATTATATAAAATGGCAATAATTGACACCACTGTTGATCTGTGCTAACATTACATCAGGAAAATTCCAACAAAAAGTGATGCGTGTCCTAGCTTTTCAAATATCTGACATTTATCCCGCATCCGTGGTTGTTTACGTCGCAAATACATCAGCCAATCTTGGATTAATGTCAGCTCTAACGTCAGCTCTCAATGGGCCTATCGAAAATTATTATTGAAATGAGAAACTGGGAGTATTCAAGTGTGCACATTTTTCGTAAAATATAGATACAATGGGATCAAAAGAGAAAAGTGAATTAAATACAAACTTGTTGTAGGTCATTTAGTGCTGGTTTCGTTTCAGGGGGAGGGCGAGAATACAGGTAGAACCCGCGTTCAACTGTTACGATTGCTCATTAAACGATCATACTTTTGGCTGTTTTAAGCAGGAACAGTTTCAAAACGCCTGACATGTGTATGCTTCTGACATATGTGTATGCTTCTGACATGTGTATGCTTTTGACATGTGTATGCTTTTACTCATGTGTAGTAAGCGTTAAATACATAATCACCGTCGACAAAACAAATATATCTAAAACAATGAACCCTCCTTAGTTACACTGATTTATTCTATACCTAATTTATACGTCCAATCGTAGACGCTCATTCGAATCACGTGACCGTACAATATATTCCCGTATCGGGACGCACGCGCGTACAAAATAACCCGTATTCTTTTCGTATTGTACGATTCACAGGTCCCATGTTAAACCTATGATAAAGACCGAAGCGCGTGAAAAGGTTCCGAATGAAAGTCTGAATAAAATAAAAAGGTCATTTAACATTATTCTGCATAATACAAAATATATTTTAGGGAAAAAGTCGAGGTATAGAATAAAAAGATCATTTAACAGTGTTCTGTACAATACGGAATATATTTGGACTCGTACACAGCTTGGAAAATCATATTGGACTCGCCTAGCGGCTCGTCCAATATGATTTTCCAAGCTGTGTACTCGTCCAAATATATATCCGTATTGTACAGAACACTGTTAAATAACCTATAAATATCTCATTGTAGCATGGTCGGTGACATTTCCTTTGATGAATGCAGAGCATTACATCGTTTAATTTAGGGTAACTAAAGGAACGGTATATTAAATTAAAACATTAGTATTAACATAACTGTCGCTATAGTACCCAACATTTAAAAGTTCCGATTATTCAACCTTATTCTACTAAACTTTAAACACATTTAAAACTTTTCAAACGGTCCGAATCAACTGTCGAATGTCAATCTATGCGCCATCTTGATTAATTTGACGTCATTGTTTTGTTCACACGTTACTATGAAGTCGTTCAATGAAATGTTAAGTAACAATCGTGAACGCTCGGCCAATCCCGTCATTCTTCGGAATCCCGTCTCGTGTGAGGTATCACGGCGCTTTCGTCTGTTCAAAATCTTTACATATTGACCGACGGAAGGCAACGGCACAGAAAATAGTGCACTGTTGCTATGTGAACAATATGGCGGCTCCCCACACATGTTGATGTATAATTTGCGTTGAGTGTTTGTTTTTTACAATGCAGATGAAGGTGTTATCACTGCTTTCATGTAAATAAACTATTGATGGAGCAATCAGGTGAATAACGTAATAATTGTTGAGTATATTTCACAATAATATATTTAAACTTATAGTAGAATAATGAAGACACATTACACATTCCAATGCAAGTACTTTTAGAGACAAGATTACACTAGATTAATAACTAATTTAAGATTGTCGTCATTCAGTTTAAGATCAATTGTGTGATATATGCGTCCGTCGTGGAATGTTTCTTGCTGGGTTTTTTATATTTCTGAGAGATTTTTAATGTAATAGTGAATCAACATTTACATTATTTAGTATCTTTACTGATCCGACGAGGCTTAGTATACAGAGATCCTATGTTTTTGTTTTGATCCACCTGAGCTTAAACGGCATACATTAGCGTACACTACGAATCTTGAGGATTAACTTTATTCATTTCATAACTGTTTATTTGATCCACCACTTTCGTGAGAGAACAAAATACGTTACTGGCCTTAAGCCGTTCAAGTGAATAAACCACCAACGAAATAAACGATGATAAACGATGATAAACGATGATAAACGATGATATATGTATACGCTGAACGTACATAAAATAAAACACTAGTGTATTGGCATTAAAACCTTTTAATGCACAGTTGTAACGTCTTAATAGATGTAAGTGTCGTACACGTTATACAAGTAAAGCATACTCTCTTAAATACATCGCACTTTAAAACCACTGTTGCAGAAGTTACGTTAATTTTGCGAGGATGTCTCTCAAAAAAATTGACAAATTCTTTTGTATATCGACCACCAATATATACTCTAGGTTAACCTTTTGCCAATGGTATAAAGCAATAATGAAACAAAAAATCGCTTTATTAGTTTTTGTAACCAGATGGCATAAACGACAATCATTAAAAAAAGCACACAAAGGCATCCGATAACAAACAACGCGAAATGTAATTCAATAAAGAAACGCAGAGCATCGTGGATTATGGATAAATATGTACTCTAGGTTAATTAATTTCTCCGAAATAGCTTCAATTCAACAAAGCTAAATTTCTGACGATGTCTTTTGTAGATGTTCATCTCTCGATTTCAAATGGATAAATAATAAGCAAAATCTATGACAAGAAAGATGATTTCCATTTTGACATTGTGAATTATTCCCATTGATACCGGGATGTTTCCAGGTCAACTTTATGGAGTATATGTTTCTCAACTTATTCGTTTTTCTATAGCTTGTAGTCGAGCGAGATGAGGATTTTAACATCCGTAACCTTTATATTACTAAAACAGGACTATCATGATCACGCTCATACAATCTTTATCACATGTGTTAGAACGTTGATGATACGACCACCCTGAAGCACATTGCATGTTTAGTGGTTGACCCTCTTTGATTGTGCGATGACTCGACAAAGTGCGGAATCTTTGATGACATCTACCAAAGCTGTTGAAAGGAATGGTAACGCTATTTGTTTGTTTTCAATCCCTTAACGAATAATCTGGTTCCAGCCAAGTCATTCAGTACTTGTTTAGTGGCTTAATAGGATTTTGTTTTATATATTCATATATACATGATCATCAATCATTGTGATTACCTTGTAATGCTGCCAAGTTTGTTAGAGGACATAGCCTGGCAGGGATTTCTTTATTTACACTGCCCCGTTCGACTGGGATGATAATAGGGTAGGAGTGAGGTTTGGTGCATTGTAGAACCTGGTTTAAAACCCAAGCGGCCATTTTGCCACTGACTGCTTCAAGCGGTAGCCCTATTGCCAACACGTTTATGTTTCTGCTGTCGTATACGTTATGTCTATTTATTATTATAATGGGTGTCTTGTTTTGAGCGGTGTTTGTGCGTTTTTACTGTGTTCTGTGAATGCTACATTCTATTTTTTACTATGTTACCCACGTTTGTGTGTTTAAGTGCATATATTTATTTAATTGTTTGATATGTTTCGGATAATAAAACTAAAATTATCATTTGATCGAAATAAATAATACTTAATAATTATACAATGATTCTTTTTAAAAATGGCCTTCCCCCACAAATGGAAACTGGAAAAGTTGCCATATGACTTTAACTGTTGGTTCAGCTATAAAATCCAATTCAATTCAATTAAAACAAATGTTTGTTTACATGTTATGTAATAACAAATAAATGATCCATTCCGAAATATTGAAAACAACAAATAATAATTGATAATAATCATTATAAGGATGTTTGA
Organism: Cyrtodaria siliqua; assembly: GCA_037043455.1. NCBI lineage: Eukaryota > Metazoa > Mollusca > Bivalvia > Adapedonta > Hiatellidae > Cyrtodaria > Cyrtodaria siliqua. The sequence continues at coordinate 201,417 of JAWPHD010002602.1, read as the reverse complement.
AGTATGAAAAACCTCCCTATACATTGAAAAAAAGAACAAACTTGCAAAGCATGTAAATAACAATATCATTTATTTTCTTTATATATTCTCCTTAATGGTTTCTTTGTGTACCAGAACGTTGCCAGTTAAGTCACAATATGATTATTTAGACTCATATGTCAATGGCATTTAGAGTTGTCCTTTTAAACACATTAATATATCATATTACGATAACAAATGCAATAAAACTGAGAAATGTAAATGATGGCCTAGCTTTTAGTCAGTCCAAACCCGTAACTTGCGTTATAGAGGCGCATACGGGGAGTCCAGTGCTATAGATCTTACAGATTAGAAGGTTAACAACCACCAATTCTGAGGTGTAGAATGTAGTTCCTATTATAAAACTTAATCCTTTCTTTTTTGTTGAAAAGGGTCATTATAAGTAGTGGAAAATAGCCACTTTGTATTCGAATTTGTTGGCGTATGTATACGAAGTGTATTCAAAGGTTTTACTCGATTATTGATGAACAGTTTCCAAGCTTCGAATCTATGCTTACATTTTGTGAGCACTTATCAATGACCTGATTAATAATCAAACGAAATTTTTCCTACAAGACTTGTGACCGCACCTTTTCTGGTGATTTTTCAGGTGGGCCGCTATTGTTCTATATAAAAAATATATACTGTTTCATTATCCATACTTAATGTGAAGTTGCAGCCAATCATGAATATGTGGCATTTTAATACTGATGTCAGTAGACAAAATAAATGGTGGTTTATACCTAGAAGTATATCTAACCTGAGTAAACAAACATAAGCATATTTCAAAAATAATATTTAATAAATATAACGACTTATCCGTCATGGTTAGAGTTATGCCATATACTACCAGCTACACATATATAACCATGATAACGCAATAGCTGTACTGTACTTTAGTAATGGAACAGTGATTAGTTTCCGTCATTTCTTTAATAAATGACATGCTCTTCTGTTTTATTCAATTTAAAGACTACTTATGGCGGTTCTTTAATAAATGACATGCTCTTCTGTTTTATTCAATTTAAAGACTACTTATGGCGGCATCAAACAGAACGTAACCTAATCAATGTAACGGACATTAATAATGAGTGCATAAATATAATTTACTGCATAAGTGTTGTATCAGAAATGCTCCGTCATGCTTACGTTTGATATGAGTGTATTTGTATAGATACTTTTGTAGACAGACGACTTCGTAAATCTACTTACTAAATTAATACAGAATTACATTATAATTTGCTATTCCAAAATGTCTTTTCTGTGCATATTTAAGGGTACTGTTTAAGCCCTGTTAATGAATACTGTTTACAATTTATACTCTAACATTGGAAATACAGAAGTCATTTTACCGAACAACATTTTTTAAAACGCATTTCAGTGTTTGCCTTCGTATATGTGTTCACTCAGTGTTTACCTTGTAAGTTTAAGGCACGATTGTTCTGAAAGCAATACTATTTCCGTGCTGTTACTGAGGTTATTATTATTCTTTAAGAAGTTCTATAACTTGAACTCTTCATATTTTAAATATGGAAAAAAAATACAGATTTCTGTTGTGGGAAAATCTTTAACCTAAATTTAAATTATTCATATTTCACAAGTTATATTCTGCTACTACATACATTATGTCGCATATAACAGGTTCATATCAATATATATGATTCTGAGATTAAGAGGCGTTGTTTTAAAAATGTGTAAAACATGCTTTGCCGTGTGTCCCTTTAATCTGCAGACCTCAAGAGTGCAGTGTGCCTCTTTTTAAACTACATACATCGGATTGCCTTGTGTCCCTTTAATCTGAAGACCTCAAGAGTGCAGTGTGCCTCTTTTTAAACTACATACATCGGATTGCCTTGTGTCCCTTTAATCTGAAGACCTCAAGAGTGCAGTGTGCCTCTTTTTAAACTACATTCATCGGATTGCCTTATGTCCCTTTAACCTGGATATAATCTATCTGATACAGTTTTTACGATTAAAAACGTTTTTCCTGAAAGTTTGTCATTGGGGAACTATAAATATGAAACTTTGGTTTTTAACGTCAACGTGAATCTGCATAATTGATATCTGGATTTATAAATAAATGATATATTGGTGTGTGTGTGTTTTTAATTTAAAAAGTGCTACCATAACTACGTTGAATATTAATCAAATATGTATTGATTTTAATTCCCAAAGTGCTACGTTGACGATTTATTTTAATTGCCTCGAACGGACCGATAAGGTAGAATCTGTCTAGATGCAGCTCTAAATAATATACTTAAGGATAAAAGAAGCGCAACTCGGTAATTTTCGCTATATTTGGTATGCATAATACGCTGCTGTTAATAGAATGCTACATGCCTACATTAGACATTTACTTTTGGGGAAAAGAGACTGAAACACGCATAACACATCAAATGTTATTCCGTCAAAGTTTCATTAGTGATAGGATAAGCGTTTGGCTCAAACAGCTGAGCAAACATTTTGCAATCTCATGGCTTAAATGTTCAAAGCTTCAACAGTTATGACATTCGGGCTACAAAGTGTACTATTATAAAAATATACAACACCACAGTTTTGTCCTGTATTTAGCTAGCTGTGAACGTTTTACAAAACAGCTTGGCAGTTCTCTGGAATATTACGTAGACTTAAGTGTGCAGTATATCAAATTCCCGAGTTGCGTTTCTTTTTTCCTTTAGTATATATACTGCATGAAAAAGCCGTTCAACAAAAGTCAAGATCTATTGGTGATAAGTTATCCTTTCCCGTTATCTAAGAAAATAGCTAGTTATAAAAGTACATGTGCATGTTAATTTAGATAGCCCTTTAATATCAAGTATTTTAAAAGTTCGTCGTCCAAAATTGACATTTGGCCGCAAAGCTATTTGTACATGTGTTCTTGTATATATGTTGTGGTGCCGCCAGTCATCCAGGATGGCCTCCATAACAAAATGTAGATCACACTAAAGGACGTTTCAAATATCACATTCTACAAAACTTCTTATATAATTTTAATTAAAATTCATATTCTTTGGTTGAACTTTTTAAACACTGTGGGGATTTTGAATTTTTACATTGTGGGGATTTTGAATTTTTAAATATTAAAGGTGGCCGACATGGTAACGAGATATGTGAAAAATACCTGTATATCTTGTAGAGCGGAAACAGACAGAGTTTGGTTTAAAATCCGAATGTTTTAAAGATGATCTTGATAAGTATGCATGCTGGTGTGTGTTTTAAATCAAGTGTGCACATTCCATCATTCAAACAATTTGTTGTGTTTTCAAAATACTCCGTGACCGGGATAGAAAAGTCTAAACCTTTCTCCACTCTCACCGCTGCGGGTTCGAATCCCTGTGGGAGCTCGACTTATCAAGTGAGAAAGTGTCGATTTTTACGGATGGCGGGAGGTATACAGTACTGGTTATACCCAGAAAAAATGGGGTGGTCTGCTTTTACCACAAAAAACATCGACCGTCAAAAATGAGTTAAACCACCACTCTACCAACCAAGCATCATAATATTACACACCTTCTGAGTAATAGTCATGATGAAGGAGTAAAACCATTTACGAATCATTTTCCTACCTACTATGGTACTCCATTATTGTAGTTTTTGCTTATCTCAACCCAACATGACCACAGCTCCAGTAACCACCTTCATCTCCAATATTGTCTTTTTTGCTCATCTCAACCCAACATGACCTCAGCTCCAGTAACCACCTTCATCTCCAATATTGTCTTTTTTGCTCATCTCAACCCAACATGACCTCAGCTCCAGTAACCACCTTCATCTCCAATATTGTCTTTTTTGCTCATCTCAACCCAACATGACCTCAGCTCCAGTAACCACTTTCATCTCCATTATTGTCTTTTACTATGCCAATGGTACTGTATCAAAATATATACTTGTATGTTGTTTACATTTTGAAAGAATATATGTCTAAATACCATTAATGAATATGCATTTTTTATAGCTAAAAACGGAACTAAATTCCCTAAGAAACCCTAAGAAACCCATTTCTCTATCAAATGCAGGCAGATTTTGACGGGGATAGTATATATCTTCATAAAACGTGATTTTCTTAACAAGACTGAACTTTAGTAAGACATGTTCGGTTGGCTGAATGGTGTTTTTCATAATTTTCAGCACATTTCAGACCATATGATTTTATGACGATCTTTTTTTTTTGGTGTTATACCACCCTTTGTTTCGTGGTTAGAACCAGTACTGTATACACCACCCGTAAGAATCGACACGGATGCGGGAGATATACAGTACTGGTTATACCTAGGAAAAAGTTATTTCTTAACAATATTGAACTTCTGTAAGACACGTTCGCCATTGTGACACTAGGAAGTGACGGCACGGCATGATCGACGGTCTGATAATACGCTTTCTGCCATAAGCCGTCATTACCGTCTATTATAATGGCACCAATCGGAGAAAGACTTGGTAACTGTATCTTCATTCATTCATTCATTATCTGTATTTCCTCCTTACAGGAGATTATGAAAACAATCACATATTATATACAATATACATAATTAATATAGTGAGCATTGAAAACATATAAAACATGTCAGTGACAAAACAAATCAATGATGATTTTATACGAATTGCCAGTACGTATACATATCCATATACAGACGTAATGCTAGTAACGCTCATTTGCTAATCAAATAAACCACATTAACACATACGTTTCTTTTCGTTTCTTAAGTTAGCATTATGACTGAGACACAATTGGTGACATAATTAAATGCCACTTTTGTGAATATGTCCATATCTGGACAGCTTCTGTTTAGCAAGGACACACATCGGCCACTAATAACTTTCACCAGGAATGATTCATAGTCGCAAGACTCTAACTCATTTCCAGTTTCAAGTCCACAACTATTTTGAACTTCTTTGAGAAAGTTCAGCTTTATGGCACTGACCATCTTGCACGCAGTTAACGCGTGATACAAGGTATCGTTACACAGAAGAGTACAAACAGGGCATCTACTCTCTGTCTTCTGAGGTGTATGAGCCCAAACTTTAGCAATTGCATGAGCACGGTAAAGATCAGAGTGAGATTTAGCCAATTTCCAAACGATTGATGGTTCAACTGAGCTATGAATTTTACGAAATAAGCAAACATCGTTATCGGAAAATATACGGGATTGCCATAGTAAAGTTTTCTTTTGTTTGATAGCTTTAGATACTGACATCTTCCACTCTAATTTACTTGGGAGTTGTTGGTATTTTAACAATTATTTAACGATATATGTAAGCTCATAGTAATTCAGTACGTTACAAATATCTGGAATAAAGGCATACATACGGCGGTTCATGTTGGATATAAAAGGTACCGTCTTAAGAACAACATATGAAAGACGGAATATGTTGGTAAGCTGAGTAGTTCGTGAAGAAACATTAACTTTCTTTTATTAATTTCAGAAGTTATACGAAATAAGCCGACCATTGCCTCACACATATCAGATCTTTATTTACATAAAAAGCTTGTATTTTCTTTACAACAAAATGTTGTAGACGATTTAGCATGTCAATTTCTGTTTGGGTAAGTCCATTCCAAAGTTCGCAACCATATAATACAGTAGGAATGATGACCTTACAGTATAAATTGACAGAGTTAATAGGATTTAAACCATAAGGATGGACACCTAGTACTGTATACGCCATCCGTAAGAATCGACACGGATGCGAGAGATATACAGTACCGGTTCTACCAAGAAAAATTTCTTAACAATATTGAACTTCTGTAAGACACGTTCGCCATTGTGACACTAGGAAGTGACGGCACGGCATGATCGACGGTCTGATAATACGCTTTCTGCCATAAGCCGTCATTACCGTCTATTATAATGGCACCAATCGGAGAAAGACTTGGTAATTGTATCTGAAACTCTCCAAGGCAGCGGGGATTTGATAATTTATTGGACAGGCTTTTAGTTTATTTCATTGCAAATCACATGGTGTTAATATAGCATTTGTGGAGATTATATGGGACTTGGCTCGTGCTACGCGGTTATAGACGTGTGCCAATGGTTAAAATGCGTGCAGTCTTTTGTGGAAAACCGATGTTTTAGTAATATGGGCAATGTAATGCTGGGGTATCAGTTAGGAGATTTTAAATAAGTTAATCTACCGTTACTAGAATTATTTGTGGTAAATAATTAAAAAGGGTATATATTAGTAGCTATTTAAAGAAGGACATATAAAAAACACATTATTTGAAAGTATCAATATTGTTAATGAACCCCTGCTATTTTTATTTTTTCACCATAAGTAACTGAGGTGGCCGATTGAGCCATACTCTGTGTTCGTTAAATACCTCGTTGAACTTCTGTGTTAATCAATGATAAAGCCTGTAAAACCTTTCTTGGAAGCAAGGATGCCGTGACTGTGTGCAGTATCGGTAGGAATATTGCTATCTATTTGTTTTTATTGTTTATTATACAATTATTGTACAGTTTTGAGAAAACAGAATTATTTTCTGAGACATCTTCCGCTTTCCAAAAAAGCTTTAACATGCAATCTAACCTCGCTCATAAGTTGCCAAAATATTGACCTATGGTCAGGAAACTTAATACAGTTCTTCCTTATCAACTAGCCAATGCAGATGTATGCCACCTTTCATAAAACTTAATACTTTACAAAACAAATCAAGTCCATAATTCAAGTAGGATTGCACCCTTGTTTTCAAATTGTATAGTTAAATTGTCCTTTCATGGAACACCCATCTAGTCACAAAAGCAAATAATTTAGCAAAAATAGTTTTGTCTTAAATTTGATCAATTCGCAGATATGGAGTAACGCCGTGCGTAACATAGTATAACGCCCATGCGCAAAAAAATCCCTGTACTCGCAAGTATGTATGGGTAAATTATTATTCGGCGGCTAAATTTAGATTTAATCCTTGATTTGAATTCGGTGTATATGGGTGTATAATATAATTTATACATGTTTATCACTGACTCTTTCAGCTGGCTAACAATGGCGTTTGATGAAGAACATTAACCGTACAGATCAGTTACATTAATGGCAAATCCATATTGGTCAAGGAAAACACACCGTGGCGTAAAAGATAACACGTGATCATGGATCCGCTTTTTCTCATCTGCCTAGCTGTTAAAGGTAATAAAATATCGACATAATATCCGACCTGTAACAATATAATCTTAGTTCAATATAATACTGCATTAATAAACTATTTTAACTGTACTGCATGTCTACGCAAAGCACGCATGTGTGTTTATTTACACTCACGCAAGTTGGTCAAGTCAGAGATCTTAATAGTAGAGATTGGGCATTTACTCAAATCTCACATAATCTCGTATGACACGAGGTAAAACTGCCAAATCTTGTTCTTTATTTTCTCTTCTTATATTCAAGACAGAAACATATAATAGTGTCACTGCACACAGGGTATTATTCTCTTTAATTTGAGACCAATTGCAGACTCCTGCTGTGAATAATGTCGAATTCTATACAGTTTACACATTTCAGCAAAACTTCAACAACTGCAGGAAGTAGCATCATGTCAAAGAGGCCATAGACGGATTTTTAAAATAACATGTGTTGACATTTTTAGTAAGCACAGACATATTTTGAAAATACCACTGCATTCCAAACATAAATGTCGTTAATGTGGGACCATTTGCAATCACATCAGTTACCAATGAAAGTGTATACGTGAAATTTCTAGTATTTTTGGTGGAAAACATAAGTTGCAAATCGCTGGTTTATTGCGTCTCTGTTCAAGTCGACCTCAATAATCATGAGAGTTCGGATACCAGTAGACTAATACTGCGTACCGGGTACTAGAAAACTAATTTACAAAACCGATTACTGAGGGTTGCTGGACTTATATTCTCTATATTGCAAAATACTGCATGATTGTTTCGTCGGCATGATCATTGATGCAGCCTACTGAAGAAAGATAAACATAGAACATATGGTGAAGAAGTTGCACAACACATCAGCTCTTGACCCGTAGAGTTATTTGATTGTTTTGAGACGGAATTGTCTCGAGACACTTTCAATATAGTATTATTAATGCATATCATATAACTTCGAGCAGCATGTGAATCTACTCCAGACATAACGCATTAAAGACATAATGCAATTTACCTAGAAGGCTAATGTCTGTCTTGCACGGGCTAATGTCTGTCTTGCACGAGTGTTTTGTCACGATTAAGAGAAATAAAACAAGTTTCTGAAAATGTTTTCTTTGTCTCCTATTGCGAGTTAGTCTAATAACATAATTTACAAGATTATGGCGTTATTATATATCTTGTTTTTTGCAGTTTCTCTGGTGATAGCAGACGAAAACGAGTATAGACTGGTCCGCGATCTGTTCGTGAATTACGATAAAAGAGTGCGTCCATCAATTCATCACACTAAACCCGTCAACATTTCATATGGAGTCGCCCTTGCACAGATTATAGATGTTGTAAGTCATATGAATTTAAGAATGTCCCTTATAATCCTAATAAATTCCATATAATTAATGAATATAGTTTGATAAGTTTACACTTGTGTCTAGTCAGTGCTACCAAGAATGTATACAACACACGGATTTAAGACTCGAATATAGAGAAGAATGGCATCTCGTGAAGACTGTATTCATTGATAGTTGTTCACAAAGTGTGTGCATAGATTCGGGAGATTGAAAATGTTCATCAGTAATTCATTAAAACCTAAGAATACACTTCTCATTCATACAACAACAAACTCGAATAGAAACGGACCATTTCCATTCACTTATAATGCTCCTTTCAACATAAAAAGAGGGATTACTTTTTATAATAGAAACTACATTTGGAGGTGTGTATGCAATTGGTGGTGGTTAACGTTTTACCTCGTCAACCGCCATTTTGAAAACAACAACAATGTATTGCTGTTGTATAACAGATAACTGAGAGTGTGTATGTATTCATGTATATGCAACTTCACTGGGATTACACATAAAGGGTATCTGAATAGAAACTGCAAATGTTGTATTTTTAAATATTAAATCCTTGTGATTAACCTGTCATTCATTGCGACATATATAGCCGTTCTTTGGCAGTTCAGGTTAAACATAAATAAATGTACAAAATCTCCCAACAGAGTTGCATCTCCACTGACCCCGGCGAGTGTCAAAAACTGACTTTTATATGTGCCAAATTACGCCTACCTGTTTGTTTTATGGCGTTTTTCCACTGCGATGGGAACATACAACGTGCTTCTAAATGCGTCGTATGTCATTAAAAACACATCACAGAGTAATCAAATGCAAAATTGTGGAAACCAATCAGATTTTTTCCGCGGTATTTTCATATAATATTTTTTGAACTAATACATGGTTTAAAAAACAAATGCCACGATCTGCAATCTGATTGGTTCCGATAATTTGGCAAGTGAGCGATCTCTCAGATCCCAATGCGCCTGTCACAGATATAACTGTTTTAGCATTCATATGTTTCCTTTATTATAATACGGAATTGTTTATCAAAGTATATAATGTTCTTATTTACGCGGTACCTCAGTGGTTAATGCCTTGACGGTTACAGCTCAAGAACTGTGCCCCGCGTGGGTTCGCTCCCTAGTGGTGAATTCTGAAGGGTGGAATTTCATCCTTCATCTTACCCCCTCTAAAGTTGCTGTCCCAATATAACCTAATATGATAAACAAAACATTTTACTTATTTACGCAGGACGAAAAGAACCAGATCATCACAACCAACTGCTGGTTAAATACGGGATGGCTGGATCCAAAATTACGCTGGGAACCAAGTAAATACGGCAATGTATCTGTGATCCGGGTACCATACGGCGATGTATGGAGACCCGACATAGTGCTTTATAACAAGTAAGAAACATACACTACCGATGTCGCAAAATTTGAACACTGTAGTTTTGAAAAGATGGCGGACACATTTGTCAAAGGAGGTGTCCTTTAAGGACACATTTCCCAACGCTATTTGGTCATTGAACTTGAATATATACAGCCAGCACGCTTCATGGCTGATCAACCCAGGTATATAAATTGAGGCCCGCTCTTAGTTTTTTATTTGTATAGCATTGCTATATTGAGGGTAAGAATAGCTTAACAACACTTTGTAATTTACTTTAATGAAGAAATAAATGTTCATAATTTAGCTTTTGAATACAAAACTTATGTGGTATTTCTTAATTGTTTTTAGACCAAAAACCAGAGCACAACACAATAAATATACAACATTCCTAATGTGTTATTATGTGTACTGGTCACAAATGCTTTATTGAGTGGGCCTCATAATCTGAAGAAAAATTGAATATCACACTTTGCTCATGGAATTGTATGGCTAACAGTGATAGTTACCTATAGAAATTCTCTCCCCCCCCCCCCCCCACCCCCCCCCCCCCCCACACACACACACACACACAATACAATAGGCTCGAAATATGTCCTTAAGTGTACCTGTATGACATATGTAGTTGGTAGTGTTTGGATGTTTTAATTCAACACGCCAGCTCTCCTTCATTCGTTTTCGCCAAATCGACGGAAAACTACACCGTGTTCAAAATATGTTCAAATTATGCGACACCGTATTTCGATCTCGACATTGATAACGTTGATAGTTCTAAAAAGATGTCCCATGACATTGTTTAATTGTGTTTAATGTTCGAGAAATATAATATATACGTTCGTGTATAACCCAGTTCTTAACGGTGTGCTTCATTTGTTGCGTTTAATATTATCATCGAAGTTATGCAATGTCATTTAAAGCCGATCGACTGTTTTTTCTATAGTATATTTACATGAAAGTGCTGATATAGCCTTCATGTGTTGTGTAATAACCAACCTGCAACACAAATCATATGCCAAGGCCATAGTGTTTATATTGCCAACAGTGCACTTGTGTCTGTCCCGTTGACTTCCGGCTAACAAAATGTCAAGATTTTGAGCATACGATCACAAAGAATGACAGGGTTGCCCGACTATGTACGATTGATGAATTTGGTAAAGAAATTGCCATTGGTAGGTTTTTCTTTGCTTTATCAATAAATACCTGTATTTAACTAATCCATCAAATCTGCGTTTAACCATCATATTGTTTATTTCAGTGCTGACGTGAGTTCCACCGTCACTTCCGTTAGCTCCAACGTCATCATATTATCAACAGGAAATGTCACGTGGCTATCAATGTCCATATTTAGAAGTTCTTGCTCAATTGACGTAAAATACTTTCCTTACGATATTCAGAACTGCACCATGGATTTTGCATCCTGGTCTTGGGGTCTGGACAAAGTGGATGTGTTCACTAACTCAGATTTAGGCGATATTTCAAATTATGTTCCGAGCTCAGAATGGGCGCTGTTGAGTTACACACCCCAGCGGTTGTTAATAACGTTTTCTTGTTGCCCAGATGACCCAGTGGCTTTTATAAAATACAGTATTGTGATAAAAAGAAGACCATTGTTTTATCTATTTAATATGATAATGCCTTGTGTACTTATAACTTTAGTGGCACTTCTGGGATTTTATATGCCCCCGGAATCTGGAGAAAAGGTATCAATGGGTATAACGACATTGCTATCAATTGTTGTGTTTCTAATGATTGTGGCTGAAAGCATGCCCCCGACATCGGACGTAGTACCTTTAATAGGTAAGTGAATAACGGACATATCCGTAGGTTTCATTATCTCCTTGGCCCTCGATGGCTCAGTGGACAATATTTATAGGTTATTAGTTTTGTATTGAGATATATGCACGCGACTTTAGGAGCGCAATATTTATGCGCAAAAGAACGAGTGCATAAATCCCAATATAAATCGAATAAGCTTTTCATTGCATATGCATTTTTAAATTATAGAGAATCAAATAGTTGTAACATTTAATTTTCACCAAAAACATGTATTTGAAACAAACATATTGTCATTACATAATGGGAATTTTCACAATGAAATCAACATTGTTTACATCACGTGACATACTTTCTTTGACATGAACAGAGAAGTGCACCAATCACGAACAAGTATACATTACACACCCAATATGACTTCCAATATGGGCGAATATTGACGTTTCCTGTTACATTGAAAGTAAACGGAGCTTGTAAAATTATATGTATGTATGGAGTTTAACCACGCCTTTAACAATATATTAGTCATATCACGATGGTACCTGCATGTGGCAGTGAGTATGTTCAACTGTATACTGCTGCTACGCTCTATACCGTGCCGATCAGTCCTAGGACTATGCTGAACGATAAGCAATGGTGCTACCAGCGTCATTGTATCAAGTCAGATATGGTCTGGCCGGGAATTGAACCCACGACCTCCCGTATGCGAGGCGGACGCTGTACCACTAAGCCAGGCTTGAATTTCACCAACAATTCTTCAGAATATTCTTAGACGTGAGCTCAAGTAGTCAAATTTCGTTTACAAATATTGCCAATAAACAACCGTATTACGGTGCTGCATATTAGTATTTATCATATGTATACATAGCAGCTTGTTATGAACGTTTATCCTTTAAACTTACAGAATTAATTGTGATTGAAATTTGTATTCTTGGGCTTAAGACTAAGAATATTCTTAAGAATGGTTGGTGAATTCAATGCCAGACCGTTGTTACTGAATGGATAGGGCCTTGAGCTTAAGAGCTACAGATATCTACTCCGCGTGCGTTCGCTCCTTGGTGGAGGCATGTCTGATGGAAAACTTCATTCTTAATCTCATCTGCTTCCGAGGTTGCTGTCCCAATATAACCTAATACGATGCGTTGGCGAGACGTAAAACCATATTCATTTTCATTTCATTGATCCGAAGTCGTCTAATCAAACTAATATTCATTCATTTGTTTATTCATAATTTGTTATCGGTTTTGGTCTTTCATTTATCAAGCTTTATACAGTTTGTTATTCATCAGTATTTCTACTACTCTCTCAAATAATAATTTGGACAAATAACTAACGCAGGTTCGTCCTACATTCATGAAACTGTGGACACTCATACTTATATACTCCAAATACTGCACATTTCACGGTTCCGGAACATTAAGTTTAAAGGTACACATGGCAATCTTGATTTTTTGAAAACTCGCGGCGTCCCGTTAGTTTTGTACATAACTAGCATTTGTTTAATCATTAATAATAATTATAAGAATAGTATCAAGCAATTTGTTTTTGCATGTTACTAACTGTTGATTATATTGCACCAGTAATATAGCAAAACATATGGTAGAATAAGAAGAATTTAAATGAAAAGTCACAATTTAATTATATTCAAGCAGGTTCAAAGTTAAAATGGTATTCGATTAATAAATTTAATGGTCGATAAAAACTTCAAGATTGCCGTGTTTCTCTTTAAATGTTATGCATCCAGTTCACTTGCTCATTTTGATTAACTGAGTTGTGTTTCTAAAAGACCGTTTGCCTTTTCGACTTTAAGTGGCATACACATTTCTAAAGAAATTGTTAAGCGAGCGAAACGCTAAATAGTGTGTTAGTTAAACAAATGACAAACCTTGATTCAATGATCAAATATGTTTGGAATGCAACTACTATATATATAGTCTATAGGGACTAGTGAAACTATCTTTGTTTTCCGTATCTAATTTACATGATCTAAATCATTGAAACTAGAAAAAAATATCCAAAAATAAAACGATGTGTGTCATGGAGAGGAAAAAATAGAACGGGTGCTAGTTCTATATAGGCTATATGTATTATATTTACTTTTAAAAAAAAAATCCATCTGGTTTATATTGTTCCAGATCAATACCTAATAGGCGGGACTTGGAAGAGTATCGATACCAAGAGCCGTTTTTTTTGTTTTGATGCTTTTTTCTCAAGTCCCAAACACCAGGTTTTGTTCTCGCACTATACCAACCCGCTGGACATATTTTATTTTTTATTCTGGCATGGTTTTTTACGTCTATAATACACACGTTTTCAGAGATATTAAACATAATACAAACAACTTTACAGTTTATGCCTATCTCTCACCATCAATCGCAGGAAGTATGATCCTTCATCCTATTTTTAATAATTTAATTTTGCAATTTTGCAACTTTTGCTCTAAATAACTTCATTTAGTGCATTTTTGTTTTGCATGTTGTCTAGTCTAGATCATCTGCAACGTTTTCTTGTTTTCAAAACAAACGTCTAGAACAGTTCTCCTAAACAAAATTCGACTTTTGCTGATATCGTTTCTAGATTGGCTGAGACAGAAACACCTGCTATCGAAGATATACAGAAAGGCAGAAAGACAATAAAATTATAAATAAACAAAGAGGGAAACTTCATCATTATATCGACGAACTAAATTGCGGATGGTCAGAAATACTTTAATAAAAAATAAAAATTACGGTCACGTGCTTCCTTTTTCAACTTTGTTTCTTCACAAACGGTCAAGACGTTTATATTGACAATCAAGCGTCGAAGATGATCAAGACTACATGATTTCTGGTTATTGTTACAGGTTTATATTACGGTGTCACCATTGCAATAGTATCCTCCGCCACAGCCATGACGGTTCTGACATTAAATATTCATCACAAGGGCTCCAGGGGTATAGAGATTCCTAAGACGGTGAAGAAAATCTGCTTCGGAGTCATTGCCAAACTATTGTTTATAAGATTAGATCTTCCAGAGCCCCCCGATCCTGGAATGGTGAGTAACGATTGGGCGATAAGATTAGATCTTCCAAAGCCCCATGATCCCGGAATGGTGAGTATCGTTTTGTCGCTAAGATTAGATCGTCCAGGTCCCCCGATCCTGGAATGGTGAGTATCGTTTGGTCGTTAAGATTAGATTTTCCAGGTCCCCCCGATCCTGAAATGGTGAGTAACGATTGGGCGTTAATATTAGATCTTCCAAATCCCCATGATCCTGGAATGGTTAGTAATGTTTGGTCGTTAATATTAGATCTTCCAGAGCCCCCGATCCTGGAATGGTGAGTATCGATTGGTTGTTAAGATTAGATCTTCCAGAGCCCCCCGATCCTGGAATGGTGAGTATCGATTGGTTGTTAAGATTAGACCTTCCAGAGATTGGTTGTTAAGATTAGATCTTCCAGAGCCCACGATCCTGGAATGGTGAGTATCGATTGGTTGTTAAGATTAGATCTTCCAGAGCCCCACGATCCTGAAATGGTGAGTATCGATTGGTTGTTAAGATTAGACCTTCCAGAGATTGGGTGTTAAGATTAGATCTTCCAGAGCCCATGATCCTGGAATGATGGGTATCGATTGGTTGTTAAGATTAGATCTTCCAGAGCCCCCGATCCTGGAATGGTGAGTATCGATTGGTTGTTAAGATTAGATCTTCCAGAGCCCCACGATCCTGGAATGGTGAGCATCGATTGGTTGTTAAGATTAGAACTTCCAGAGATTGGTTGTTAAGATTAGACCTTCCAGCGCGCCCCGAGCCTGTAATGGTGAGTATCGATTGGTTGTTAAGATTAGATCTTCCAGAGCCCCCGATCCTGGAATGGTGAGTATCGATTGAGTATCGATTGTTGTTAAGATTAGACCTTCCAGAGATTGGTTGTTAAGATTAGACCTACCAGCGCGCCCCGAGCCTGTAATGGTGAGTATCGATTGGTTGTTAAGATTAGATCTTCCAGAGCCCCACGATCCTGGAATGGTGAGTATCGATTGGTTGTTAAGATTAGACCTTCCAGAGATTGGTTGTTAAGATTGGATCTTCCAGAGACCCCCGATCCTGGAATGGTGGGTATCGTTTGGTCGTTAAGATTAGATCTTCCAGAGCCCATGATCCTGGAATGGTGAGTATTGAGAGTATATCTTCTACGGCCTCTCAGTCCTAATAATGTATATTTGTTTATGATTTAACTTGAAACGTTGACACATACGTGTTTTAATTATAAAAAAACGTAGTCACTTTAGTTGAGATGACACAACAATGCGATGTTTATAACATTGATTACATAATGGTATAGAATTGTATACTTATTGAATTGCATATTTTGCTGTTGTTTACAGTTAATATAAACTGCAATTCAAAATATAAAACACTTTGCTCCTATGATATATACATACTTATATGCATTTTTTCCACAGTCGTCGATACCCCAAGACGAGTACTACAAATACGAATTGCCGGCTTTCGAACCGGAAGTGCCAACACAAAATGGCGGGTTATCGCCACGTTTTGCAAGGAAATTGCGCGTAGGCGGAGTAGGCGGCGTAGGAGGCGCCACGCCAACTACCGCTGATAACGTTGAACAAGAATTCATGAAAGTTCTCAAGAAAGTTAACCAAACTATAGAACGTAATGAATTAAGACTGCAGGAACAAGACCGTAAGGATATTCTGAAACTGCAGTGGCAGCAGCTGGCCTTGGTGATAGACAGAGTGATGCTGTGTGTTTTTCTGATCGTCACCATCACTGTCACACTGGTGGTGTTGATACCACAGGAGTACAATACAGAATACGGTAATTCAGGAGTCTACAAGTGATTTAATGGTCGCCATTGTCATATTCATATGTGCCCATTGTGTTGTTTTCCACTTGGTAATGCGATGGAGGCACTATAAACCTCCGAATTATATAACACGCAGTAAAGGCATATGTGTAACGGTTCGTGTGTCTACACACGTGGTATCAATATAGTTTATGTGTACACACACGTGGGAAAAGTATAGTTCATGTGTCCACACACGTGGATGCAGTATGGTTTATGTGTCATCACATATGGGAACAGCATGGTTTATGTGTCCACAAACGTGAGAACGGTATGGTTTATGTGTCCATACACGTGGGAAAAATATATTTCTTGTGTCCAACCACAAAGGTTGGTATAATATGGTTTATGTGTTCACACATATGGGATCAGCATGGTGTATGTGTCCACACACGTGGGAAAAATATAGTTCATAGGTCCACACACCTGCGTACAGTATGGTTCGTGTGCCCACACACGGCGTGGGAACAGTACGATTAATGTGTCCACATCAGTGTATACACAATAATGATGAAATACTAATACAGTGAATAATGGCGGAGTTGTGTAACGTGCTTTATTAGCACAGACAGCACGGATAATTGGAGACAAAGAACGTTTGGTTTTCCAAACGCAAGCAGACAACTTTTTTTTTTCTGTGGAAGACTTTGTGATTAAACGGTCAAACACATGGCTGTCATCTTGACTAAAATGACACCTAGAAACTAGTTTTACGTATTCAACAATCAACAGTGTGTACCGAGCGGTTGTAATACGCAACAACTACAGAAGTAAAAGTTATACTTTTATCATGGTTTGGGTTTCAAATTATTAGAAACAAATTGTAAACTATTTCATTAATGATTGAGTGGATAGACGTATAAATGAATGCTTTATTTAATGTATTGGTTGCGGGATTATGGATATGACGGGTGTATGGATGGATGGATGGACGGACGGATGGATCGACGGGCGGATGCATTGATTTATAATCAATTTTATATAGTTTATGTATTTATCTCATACACGTTACATGTATATAAACAAATTGCATTACAGATTTAAAATGTTGTAATTTCATTTTATAATACGCCAATTTCATGCGTCGATGTTAATTCATAAACTATTAATTTGTGTTTGTGTAACTCATTTGGTTTTCGTTGACTAGATAGTATTGAAAACCGGGTGCCAGTAGTAAAACATAAACGATGCCATCCCAGTTGTTACTATTCTTACATAACACACACGGCCAAATGGTATTTAAAACAAGAGGGCCGTGATGGCACTATATAGCACCTGAGTAAATTTAAACCAATAAAAACTCTAAACACAATTGTTATTAGATTTTCTTTAGGATCCAAATAAAAGCTTGTGACAAATAGGATGGGACCACTTGCTTCACCATTTCAACAAACTTGTGCAATGCATACGTAATTTTACTCCAGGTTCAATATTTGTACAATCGTGACTAGAACCATTAGATGATGGTACATGCAAACTATCTGATTGATGTGGGGTTTCAGACAAGAATATTTTAAAAAGTTTTCTGATAAAGTTATATGGAAAAACTGTCCCGCCCCTGGTGGCCATGTTTTTGGACAGATCAACCCGGTTTGAACAATCTTAATTAATTATTTATTAATTATTGCTAATTTAATTCTGCTTATAATTCATTAATTAATTTGACCATCAAGCATTTTCAGACGAGAAGATTTTTAAAAGTTTTCCATATAGAAATGTAGCAAAAATAAGACCCGCCCCCTGGCGGCTATGTTTTTTGACGAATCAACCCGGCTTGAACAATCTAGGTAGTGGTCCACTCAGACATCATTTCTCTGAAATCGAGCCAGTAGTTTTAGAGAAGAAGATTTTTAAAGTTGTCCAGCTTTTTTTCTTTCGGTTAGCATGGCAACCAGAGTTTTGCATGGATTTCCATAACTTGAAAAATCTTGAGAGACGACCACCCACGAATCATTCCTGAGAAGTCTCGTCAAATTGTCTAAGCGGTTTCAGAGGAGAAGTCGTTTGAAGCAATTGTAGACGGACGCACTCACGCACACACGGACGACGGACGAAGGGCGATCACAATAGCTCACCCTTGAGCTAAAAAAAAAAATACCAATGTTTATCTGACATATGATTCTTTGATCAACTTGTAATTTAATGATAAAAACACAACGTTGTTGGGAAGTTTTGTTCAAGGAAATGTTCATCACTTACGTGGTACCCTGTTGTCATTTTTTCATTTATTTTACGAAATAATCCATTGAACTGTTTTCCTTCCATTGCCACAAAACAAAAACACTTTTTACGAATGTGCAAGAACGGCGAACATATGCATGAACTTCCATCACTCTGACTGCTGTAACAAATAGTATACGGTGAGCATAGTATACGTGGTTATATCCTTGTTGGATGTCTCGTTTTTACTCATTGTTATTGTGCTAAACTTTGTTTATTTTACATCGATTACAAAGCAAGCTACATGGGTTATACAAATCACTCTCGATAACACAGATTACAGAGTAAACGTTGGCTTGGTGGGATTTGGGTAGGGCCCGGAGAACCCGGAGGAAATCCCCATGTCCGGGAAGACGACCACCGTAACCCTCTTATTTTCCACGCCGAGACGAATCATTGAACCCGGGAGCGAGTCCGCCGCCGACTGCCCTACCCGGACTGCCCTACCCGGACACCTATCATCATTAGTTACATTATTAATAGTCTGGAGCTTCAAATATAAATAATACATTTTGAATTTGCAAATATGACAAATATAATTAATGTTTAAATAAAAAATAAAACTATTTTGGGTGACTTGTATTTATTGAACTGTGTGCTCCACTTTCAACATAGCCATGTGCTCTTTATCATTTCAAGATTATATAATTTCAACACAAATCAAATACACCCTTCTTATTACATTTACTAGTCCGTCATCGCGGGTTTAAGTACTATACAACATATATACTTTTTTTAAACAAAACAATCAACATTGATAATAGACTTTTGATAAAATTAACAAAATATATTCAATTATTAAACAAAATCAAGACAATTCAAAAGCAAGAACATGTAAAACAGATTGCAAATTGTATCCCAACTAAAAAAAAATATTTCCCAACAGCTACATGTGGTGTTTTTACGAAGAATAGCCGTTCATTCTGGTCGCACAAATTTTGTCTCTGACATCAATATAGTGCAAATAGTCGACATTATGTCCAACTTCATGTTACGTTTAATTATAGTGTTGAGCAGCTCATGTGAAGCAGTAGTTTTGGCTTCAATATAACATGTTCTTCATAACCACATGACAATATCTAGTATTTAAACATGAGATAATTTATTTTCGGCATTTCTAAAGTAGAAAATTACCTACAAATTACACGTTGTGGTTGATTAAACTCTTCAATTCGAGCTCCCGTGATTAGAATAAATACAGACATTAACATTTTACATTACCTTGGAAATTGTCCTTAAATGCAAACGAATGGTAAAATCCTTGCAATCATGTTTATGTTAACTCGGGACAAAATATAGAAACTGAAAAAAAGCTCAACATATATACAGGCAGACATAAACATATGCTTATACATATATACAGGCAGACATAAACATATGCTTATGTGTAAAGAAACGAACAATGAGTTAGGCATGGGCGTTTATATATACTTTCCAACGCAGAAATATTTTTAAAATGTAACAATTATTGTATCGTTCTCTATTACAACTGTTCACGCACATTGTATGTCAAGCAGAGACGTAATCTTAAACTTCTGTGTCAAGGTACGTGTTTGTCTACTTCCTAATGCTAGGGTTCTCGCTGATATATTTAAACTTCACCCAGTCCTCTTCGTTATAGAACAGCATAGATTCCCTTGGGATACCCGGACTATCTGTGTCATGAAACCAGCGATTTGACGAAGGTGTGAAATACCCCGCCCCCGACCATCTCCGGTCTATCGCGCATATCTTGGACGGAAGTAAGGTAGGTACTGGTACACCGGTAAAGTCACGCGGGTATCCGGACAAAGAGATTCCTGAAAATAAAGAAAAAATACATACAGACATCAACATACAGTATAAACTTTGTTTTATTAACATAGATTACGACGCAGGCTACGTAGCTTTAAAACAATCACTTCGGTGTGGTACTCCAGTGGTGTGGTATTCCAGTGGTGTGGTACTCCAGTGTTGTGGTATTCCAGTGGTGTGGTACTCCAGTGGTGTAGTACTCCAGTGATGTGGTATTCCAGTGGTGTGGTACTCCAGTGGTGTGGTATTCCAGTGGTGTGGTATTCCAGTGATGTGGTACTCCAGTGGTGTGGTATTCCAGTGGTGTGGTATTCCAGTGGTGTGGTATTCCAGTGAGGCAGAACTATGAAGCTGAGTATTGACGTTTAATTAAATTAGATCAACCACATGTACTTGCTATTTGTTTGTTTGTTTGTTTGTTTGTTGTTTGGTGTTTTACGTCATTTTCAACACATGTAAGGTAATATATGTCGGTCGATTTTTTTTTTGTGGTGGAGGCAGACCCCACACTTTTCATGGGTAGAACCAGTACTGTACACCTCTCGCCATCCTTACGAATCGACACTTCCTCACTTACAAGTCGAGCTCCCAGTGGGATTCGAGCCCGCAGCGGTGAAAGGCGAAGGTTTACAACGCAACGTCGTTAACCATTCGGTCACGGAGACGCTATTTTAAATTAACCATATTCCTTAATACATTCCTCTCATTATTACTAATTAAAACAGCTACATGTAGTTTATTGTGTTTTCAAACCAGTTTTTAGTTTTATATGTGTTTTATTTTTATTTATGTTTTTACCATGCTCTGTTGTATGTTCAGTTCTAGTTTGTTTGTTAATTCTTATGCCCATATGGGACTTGATATTTAAATAAACTTGTAAATTTGTCTGGTGCAGTTCGAGGGGAGTTCTATATAAAAGAGTCATGTAATTGATATTGCAGTTCAGTTGTTTTTGTATATAAGTTTCAGAAGTGAAATACAGGGTATGTAACTGCAAGGTGTGAAAAAAAAGCTTCCCAGAATTCTAACATATTTTGAGATTTAAGCAGGTTGTCAACATTTTCACTTTACTATGGAAGGGGCTTAGGGACTCATTTACGCTATTATAACCTTGAGGTCACTGCTACAAGTAAACCCCGTCGTGATATGACTCAAAATGTTAAAATCGAAGTTAAACGCCATATATACATCCGTACATGTATACATAAACGCCATATATACATCCGTACATATATACATCCGTACATGCAAACATCACACTGTGCGGATGCTAGCGTTGCAGTGGTACCCGGCGGTTTTGGTGCGAAAAAACGGAGAATCAGAGAAAACCCACAATTTCTTTTATAGTTACCACTTGTACCTTTAAAAAGACGTATATACTTATTGCATTTTCTCTACTACAATATCAGCCATTCCTCTGCGTTTAACACACTTATTTAAATTGAAGAATTACGGCTAAGATAGCTATAAACAAACAATGGCAAACCATTTCCTTCCTGTACTAGTATATGGAAGTGAATATGTACTTTCTGTAAAGAAGTAAACACGTATTACTTGTAATAACTTCAGACTTATATATTTCCTGTCATAGTATGATAACATAACACAACATAACACAACGATTGATAACATTTATGTGGTTAACGTTAACTTTAAATAACGTGCCTTCTTACTTGTATTTGCAGGTATCCCTTTATATACCTATGCTATACTTTAACTATGAAAGAATTTGCATCGAATATATTAACGAAATAAGGTTTTACACCCCTGTAACGCATCATATTAGGTTATTTTGGGACAGCAACCTCAGTGGGAGTAGACATAAAGGATGGAGATTTTCCTTATCCAAGAGGCCTTATCCGCTGAGCTACGGAACATTTCTCGAACGTGTTAACAATGAATAGGAAATACATAGAACGCCTTGCTCTTCTCTCACAACTGATGTACAGTAAACGGATTTATTGCCATTGATGTAACACTACAGTAACGATATCCTAAATATATTCGATGAAAATTAATCCTTTCATAGTTAAAGTAAACGAATTTATTTTCAGGTGATGTAACTGTTTCAATACATTTGCAACTTACCCGACGGCGGATGTGGTTTGTCGTTGTTTACTTTCCAAGACACCCAGTCATCCTCTGATTCGAACAAGATGGCATCCCTTCTTGTCTCCCTTGGCAGAGATCGGTAGTTTTCCTGTGTAATCCATCGGTTTTCACTGGGAACGTAGTAAGCGGGGCCATAGAACACGTGACTTTTACCGGTGCCGTCTGGGTAATTGTTTAAGGGAACCATGTTTCTTGGACCACGGCTGGCAAGGTTGGACCCCGAGCTGGTACTGTATTCTAGACCTTTGTTCATGATGACGATGTACTGAGAAAATAAGGATTTCGACATTATTAGACGAAAATTTATGTGTTTAGGTTTATAAAACTAATTAGTCTCGGCCTGTACAAACTGAATCCATTGCTTGATATAAGAATTAGCGTAGCAGGCCGGATGACCGAAGCTAAATACTTTTTAATCTATATACATATCTAAAAATGGCAGAAAGTTTCTGATCCGCACGCCATGTTTACCAATTAAAGTTAATTATATATTGGCTGCGATTGCAAATATACCCAATAGTTCATATCGAGGACAACATGCAATGCGTACATTAACATGTTCTTATAACGTAAGAAAGTAGTTAACTATAATTGTCTATACCGACAGTTAACCACACGTATGATTAGTTTCAGAGAAGTGAACTTAGTCACTATATTTCTGACTCTCTGTCACGCAACATGTGTCCATACCGTTTACGATTCTGAAAGATAAATGAAGCTGTTATCCCCAATCCGGGGTTTCAGTAACATGAAAAGAAACGGAACGTCCACCACCTGGCTGTCACTGATATTGTGGTGTATTTTAATGCGGTTGAACACAGCTTTCGAATGCCAAGTTTGTGTACCAAATCACTATTTTTTAATAAAACATCACGAACTACTGTATTTGTTAAAACTGAATAATCTACACCAATTTTATGTTGAAAGTCAAATGTGACATCATCGGATATTCTTGCATACCGTATATAAAGTTATCCGCATTTTACATGGGTGTGTAAAAATCGTTCATGCGGTATCCGGTGAAGATCGGAAGTATCCGGTGAAGATCAGAAATTCCAACACGAGGTATAAATGTTTTTAGGATTGGAAGGTCATACTACACCAATTCATTTTCCATAGGCCTACCAGCTCTGTACTGAGTTCCCTAATATAGGAAGCTATATTTTTTATTACTTCTTTTGAAAGACCTATCTTAGTTTTATCAAAAAAACATACATAAGCCATACACTGAGTATGTTTTGAAAAAGCTGTTTGGGTCGGATGGTGCTGACCCACCTATTTGCATGTAGAAACACGAGGAAAATGAAAATATACTTCTTTTTTTCATTATGCAACACATTATGAATACATTGCACAAATGTATGATTTAACCTTTATAAGTAGTACTCTTCAAAAGTTGAATGTTAATTTTTTGGTTTGTTTACCTTGTCAACCAATCAAAATTAAGAGATTCTGTGTAATAGCTCCGAATTTACCCTGGAACTTTTCCCAGCCCGCTGATTGGCTGGTAATTGGTGTACTCTCTTCTGAGCCGGATACCCATGAATTATAATATATCACAGCGAGGTTTTGAACTCGTAAATGATTCATTCCAATTCAGACCATTTAACAGTCATGATGATGATGATGATGATGATGATGATGATGATGACGATGACGATGATGATGATGATGATGATAAAGAAGAAGATGATAACAAAGAAGAAGAAGAAGAAGAAGAAGAAGAAGAAGAAGAAGAAGAAGAAGAAGCAGGTGATGATGATGATGAATTATTAATTTATTTAATTTTATTATTATTATTATTATTATTATTGATGTTCTTATTAATATTATTTATGTCGTGTTCTTATTCAAGCTGGGGAGCTTCATATGGATTGAGTATACATCCTCTCCGTATAATGCTCCCCGTGGAGCGTTATTCGGAGGGAGCGTTATGGGGTGCTACACGCGCCGCTGCATGGGATCATGAAAAACACGTGTAGATCGTTCGTGTGCCATCTGTACATAATTATGATTCTAACCTGCTTTTACGAGGAACTTTGTTTGGTATTTAACATCATTTTTCTGCACATTTTAGGCTATACATGACGGTCGATTTTTGGGGTGGAGACAGACCACCCAATTATTCCTCGGTAGAACCAGTACTGTATACCTCCCGTCATCCGTAAGAATCGACACTTTCTAACTTACAACTTGAGTCCAAATGGAATTCGAAATCTCAGCGTTGACAGGTGTGAAGCTAAAAAGGGGCGTACGTGTTTTTCAAGCAGCGAAACAATGCATGCTCCTGCATGTGGCAAGTAGGACAACGACAGGTCCAGCTGAGGCAAGCAACCAGTTTTTTTTCTTCAGAAAACAGCCACATAGGTGTAGGAGCCGTGGGTAGAAGGGCCTGGCACCACCCCCCCCCCCCCCCCCCAGCCACATAGGTGTAGGAGCCGTGGGTAAAAGCCCCCCCCCCACCAGGTGTAGGAGCCGTGGGTAAAGGCCCCCCCCCCCCCACACACACACACACACACCCACGACCAGAGTATGCCTTTGAGTAAAAAAATGGTTTGCGCTCAGAAAAGTGCTTTTTATAATGGTGTAAAAAGTTTGTCATTGAAACATACCGTTTTGTGCTTTTTTGGCTTGTCATTTTTTTCCTCAAAGATTTCCCCACCCCACTCTCTCCCCACCCCACCCCACCCACACCAATAATCAATAATCAATAATGATAACGTTCCTACGCTGCTCTGGATAATGTTCGGGAATTCTTCTTCCATCAACAGACCGGAGGCCCCGGGTTCAATCCTCCGTGGTGCCACTGAGTTTCGTCGGTGTGTTCTTGGGCAAGACACTTTACCTTAGCCTCGTCCGTCGGATGGGGACGTAAACCGGGCGTTCCGTGTATCGGTCTATCCTCCGAGCACGTTAAAGAACCATAGGAATCTATTCGATAATAAGAGTAGGGCAGGTTCCCGGATTCCTATGTATCCTTCCCCTCTCTTTGGGGCGGCTCTAAATAACCTATACTGTGTTGATGAGCCGTTAAACAACATTCAATTCAATTCAATTCCATCAACAGACAGACGCATGTCGTGAATGGAAATGAAAACGTTGAATCATTGCAACACCGTTAACTTGCTACAAAAAACTCAAGTACCATAGGGACAGTGTAGAGAGATATTTTAGTTAGTTCGGACTCGTTACTACTATCTTCATAACAAGCTAGCAAAGTACTGATATAATGTCCCACTTATGCTGATATAATACATTCTACACATACACTGAACGACTTTAAAAACGCAACATCTTTAAATTGTCATACATTCTGAATAGGACAATTTAAAGCAATACCATGTATCTAAATAATATACAGGATCATGTATCTTCTTTAAATAAAGCACCCTTGCGATATCACGCTGATGACATTCCAGCCCGAAGCAAACCCATCGGGTAATAGCGCTGATTGTCTAATGGACGTGCCATCAATATGAATTCAAATTTAAACGTTTTTGTTTGTTCGGTCAGACAGTCGACTATGAAGGAATTTCTTCACACATTGTGTTTATAGCACGTGGCTAAAATACATGCACGTGCAAAGTACGCTAAACATGGATGTCGCAAAAGGACTGCTAACGCTCTATTGATTTCGATTTCCAGTGCGATTTAAAGAAGATACATGATCCTGTATATTATTTAGATAAGATACATGATGCTGTATATTATTTAGATACATGGTATTGCTTTAAATTGTCTAATTCAGAATGTTTATTTAATTGCTAAACAGTGAGTTTCGAGTTTCGAGTAAGAAAAGTGAGTTTCCACTAACGAAAAACAAAAGTGAGTCTCCAGTTGCAAACTTGAAAAAGTGAGTTGAGTTACAAAAAAGTAAGTTACAACGCTGAGGGTCGGGACTATGCGCGTTGGATTGAGGACCTTGAACTGAGTTGAACCCCGAGGAGACCGACGGTACTTCAGTTCAAACATAGGGTACATAGTACTAGTACTTCAGTTCATACATGGTGTACAACGTACTAGTACTTCAGTCCAAACATGGGGTACAACGTACTGGTACTTAGGTTCATACATGGTGTACAACGTACTGGTACTTCAGTCCAAACATGGGGTACAACGTACTGGTACTTCAGTTCATACATGGGGTACAACGTACTGGTACTTCAGTTCATACATGGGGTACAATGTACAAGTACTTCAGTTCATACATGGGGTACAACGTACTAGTACTTCAGTTCATACATGGTGTACAACGTACTGGTACTTCAGTCCAAACATGGGGTACAACGTACTAATACTTCAGTTCATACATGGTGTACAACGTACTGGTACTTCAGTTCAAACATGGGGTACAACGTACTGGTACTTCAGTTCATACATGGTGTACAATGTACTAGTACTTCAGTTCATACATGGTGTACAACGTACTGGTACTTCAGTCCATACATGGTGTACAACGTACTGGTACTTCAGTTCATACATGGTGTACAACGTACTGGTACTTCAGTTCAAACATGGGGTACAACGTACTGGTACTTCAGTTCATACATGGTGTACAATGTACTAGTACTTCAGTTCATACATGGGGTACAACGTACTGGTACTTCAGTTCAAACATGGGGTACAACGTACTGGTACTTCAGTTCAAACATGGGGTACAACGTACTGGTACTTGAGTTCATACATGGTGTACAATGTACTAGTACTTCAGTTCATACATGGTGTACAACGTACTGGTACTTCAGTTCATACATGGTGTACAATGTACTAGTACTTCAGTTCATACATGGTGTACAACGTACTGGTACTTCAGTCCAAACATGGGGTACAACGTACTAGTACTTCAGTTCATACATGGTGTACAACGTACTGGTACTTCAGTTCAAACATGGGGTACAACGTACTAGTACTTCAGTTCATACATGGTGTACAACGTACTGGTACTTCAGTTCAAACATGGTGTAGAACGTACTGGTACTTCAGTTCATACATGGTGTACAACGTACTGGTACTTCAGTCCAAACATGGGGTACAACGTACTGGTACTTCAGTTCATACATGGTGTACAACGTACTGGTACTTCAGTCCAAACATGGGGTACAACGTACTGGTACTTCAGTTCATACATGGGGTACAACGTACTGGTACTTCAGTTCAAACATGGGGTACAACGTACTGGTACTTCAGTTCAAACATGGGGTACAACGTACTGGTACTTCAGTTCATACATGGTGTACAACATACTAGTACTTCAGTTCATACATGGTGTACAATGTACTAGTACTTCAGTTCATACATGGTGTACAACGTACTGGTACTTCAGTCCAAACATGGGGTACAACGTACTAGTACTTCAGTTCATACATGGTGTACAACGTACTGGTACTTCAGTTCAAACATGGGGTACAACGTACTAGTACTTCAGTTCATACATGGTGTACAACGTACTAGTACTTCAGTTCAAACATGGTGTACAACGTACTGGTACTTCAGTTCATACATGGTGTACAACGTACTGGTACTTCAGTTCATACATGGTGTATAACGTAGTGGTACTTCAGTTCAAACATGGTGTACAACGTACTGGTACTTCAGTTCATACATGGTGTACAACGTACTGGTACTTCAGTTCAAACATGGTGTACAACGTACTGGTACTTCAGTTCATACATGGGGTACAACGTACTGGTACTTCAGTTCATACATGGGGTACAACGTACTGGTACTTCAGTTCATACATGGTGTACAACGTACTAGTACTTCAGTTCATACATGGTGTACAACATACTAGTACTTCAGTTCATACATGGTGTACAACGTACTAGTACTTCAGTTCATACATGGTGTACAACGTACTGGTACTTCAGTTCAAACATGGTGTACAACGTACTGGTACTTCAGTTCATACATGGTGTACAACGTACTGGTACTTCAGTTCATACATGGTGTACAACGTACTAGTACTTCAGTTCATACATGGGGTACAACGTACTGGTACTTCAGTTCATACATGGTGTACAACGTACTAGTACTTCAGTTCATACATGGTGTACAACGTACTGGTACTTCAGTTCATACATGGTGTACAACGTACTGGTACTTCAGTTCAAACATGGGGTACAACGTACTGGTACTTCAGTTCATACATGGTGTACAATGTACTAGTACTTCAGATCATACATGGTGTACAATGTACTGGTACTTCAGTTCAAACATGGTGTACAACGTACTGGTACTTCAGTTCATACATGGTGTACAACGTACTAGTACTTCAGTTCATACATGGTGTACAACGTACTAGTACTTCAGTTCATACATGGGGTACAACGTACTGGTACTTCAGTTCATACATGGTGTACAACGTACTGGTACTTCAGTTCATACATGGTGTACAACGTACTGGTACTTCAGTTCAAACATGGTGTACAACGTACTGGTACTTCAGTTCATACATGGTGTACAACGTACTGGTAATTCAGTTCATACATGGGGTACAACGTACTGGTACTTCAGTTCATACATGGGGTACAACGTACTAGTACTTCAGTTCATACATGGGGTACAACGTACTAGTACTTCAGTTCAAACATGGAGTACAACGTACTAGTACTTCAGTTCATACATGGGGTACAACGTACTGGTACTTCAGTTCATACATGGGGTACAACGTACTGGTACTTCAGTTCATACATGGTGTACAACGTACTGGTACTTCAGTTCATACATGGTGTACAACGTACTGGTACTTCAGTTCATACATGGTGTACAACGTACTGGTACTTCAGTTCATACACGGGGTACAACGTACTGGTACTTCAGTTCATACATGGTGTACAACGTACTAGTACTTCAGTTCATACATGGTGTACAACATACTAGTACTTCAGTTCATACATGGTGTACAACGTACTGGTACTTCAGTTCATACATGGTGTACAACGTACTGGTACTTCAGTTCATACATGGTGTACAACGTACTGGTACTTCAGTTCATACATGGGGTACAACGTACTGGTACTTCAGTTCATACATGGTGTACAACGTACTAGTACTTCAGTTCATACATGGTGTACAACATACTAGTACTTCAGTTCATACATGGTGTACAACGTACTAGTACTTCAGTTCATACATGGAGTACAACGTACTAGTACTTCAGTTCATACATGGGGTACAACGTACTAGTACTTCAGTCCAAACATGGGGTACAACGTACTGGTACTTCAGTTCATACATGGTGTACAACGTACTAGTACTTCAGTTCATACATGGTGTACAACGTACTAGTACTTCAGTTCATAAATGGGGTACAACGTACTGGTACTTCAGTTCATACATGGTGTACAACGTACTGGTACTTCAGTTCATACATGGTGTACAACGTACTGGTACTTCAGTTCATTCATGGTGTACAACGTACTGGTACTTAGGTTCATACATGGTGTACAACGTACTGGTACTTCAGTTCATACATGGTGTACAACGTACTGGTACTTCAGTTCATACATGGTGTACAACGTACTGGTACTTCAGTTCATACATGGTGTACAACGTACTGGTACTTCAGTTCATACATGGTGTACAACGTACTAACTTCAGTTCATACATGGGGTACAACGTACTAGTACTTCAGTTCATACATGGGGTACAACGTACTAGTACTTCAGTTCATACATGGTGTACAACGTACTGGTACTTCAGTTCATACATGGTGTACAACGTACTGGTACTTCAGTTCATACATGGTGTACAACGTACTGGTACTTCAGTTCATACATGGGGTACAACGTACTGGTACTTCAGTTCATACATGGGGTACAACGTACTGGTACTTCAGTTCATACATGGTGTACAACGTACTGGTACTTCAGTTCATACATGGTGTACAACATACTAGTACTTCAGTTCATACATGGTTTACAACGTACTAGTACTTCAGTTCATACATGGAGTACAACGTACTAGTACTTCAGTTCATACATGGGGTACAACGTACTAGTACTTCAGTCCAAACATGGGGTACAACGTACTGGTACTTCAGTTCATACATGGTGTACAACGTACTAGTACTTCAGTTCATACATGGTGTACAACGTACTAGTACTTCAGTTCATAAATGGGGTACAACGTACTGGTACTTCAGTTCATACATGGTGTACAACGTACTGGTACTTCAGTTCATACATGGTGTACAACGTACTGGTACTTCAGTTCATTGATGGTGTACAACGTACTGGTACTTCAGTTCATACATGGTGTACAACGTACTGGTACTTCAGTTCATACATGGTGTACAACGTACTGGTACTTCAGTTCATACATGGTGTACAACGTACTGGTACTTCAGTTCATACATGGTGTACAACGTACTGGTACTTCAGTTCATACATGGTGTACAACGTACTAACTTCAGTTCATACATGGGGTACAACGTACTAGTACTTCAGTTCATACATGGGGTACAACGTACTAGTACTTCAGTTCATACATGGGGTACAACGTACTGGTACTTCAGTTCATACATGGTGTACAACGTACTGGTACTTCAGTCCAAACATGGGGTACAACGTACTAGTACTTCAGTTCATACATGGGGTACAATGTACTGGTACTTCAGTTCATACATGGTGTACAACGTACTGGTACTTCAGTCCAAACATGGGGTACAACGTACTGGTACTTCAGTTCATACATGGGGTACAATGTACTGGTTCTTCAGTTCATACATGGTGTACAACGTACTGGTACTTTAGTTCATACATGGTGTACAACGTACTAGTACTTCAGTCCAAACATGGTGTACAATGTACTAGTACTTCAGTTCATACATGGTGTACAACGTACTGGTACTTCAGTCCAAACATGGGGTACAACGTACTAGTACTTCAGTCCAAACATGGGGTACAATGTACTAGTACTTCAGTTCATACATGGGGTACAATGTACTGGTACTTCAGTCCAAACATGGGGTACAACGTACTAGTACTTCAGTCCAAACATGGGGTACAACGTACTAGTACTTCAGTTCATACATGGTGTACAACGTACTAGTACTTCAGTTCATACATGGGGTACAACGTACTAGTACTTCAGTCCAAACATGGTGTACAACGTTCTAGTACTTCAGTTCATACATGGTGTACAACATACTGGTACTTCAGTCCAACCATGGGGTACAACGTACTGGTACTTCAGTCCAAACATGGGGTACAACGTACTAGTACTTCAGTTCATACATGGGGTACAATGTACTGGTACTTCAGTCCAAACATGGGGTACAACGTACTAGTACTTCAGTCCAAACATGGGGTACAACGTACTAGTACTTCAGTTCATACATGGTGTACAACGTACTAGTACTTCAGTCCATACATGGGGTACAACGTACTAGTACTTCAGTCCAAACATGGTGTACAACGTACTAGTACTTCAGTTCATACATGGTGTACAACGTACTGGTACTTCAGTCCAAACATGGGGTACAACGTACTAGTACTTCAGTCCAAACATGGGGTACAACGTACTAGTACTTCAGTTCATACATGGGGTACAATGTACTGGTACTTCAGTCCAAACATGGGGTACAACGTACTGGTACTTCAGTCCAAACATGGGGTACAACGTACTGGTACTTCAGTTCAAACATGGGGTACAACGTACTAGTACTTCAGTTCATACATGGTGTACAACGTACTGGTACTTCAGTCCAAACATGGGGTACAACGTACTAGTACTTCCAAACATGGGGTACAACGTACTAGTACTTCAGTTCATACATGGTGTACAACGTACTGGTACTTCAGTCCAAACATGGGGTACAACGTACTAGTACTTCAGTCCAAACATGGGGTACAACGTACTAGTACTTCAGTTCATACATGGTGTACAACGTACTGGTACTTCAGTCCAAACATGGGGTACAACATACTAGTACTTCAGTTCATACATGGTGTACAACGTACTAGTACTTCAGTTCAAACATGGGGTACAACGTACAAGTACTTCAGTTCATACATGGGGTACAACGTACTAGTACTTCAGTCCAAACATGGTGTACAACGTACTGGTACTTCAGTTCAAACATGGGGTACAATGTACTAGTACTTCAGTTCATACATGGTGTACAACGTACTGGTACTTCAGTCCAAACATGGGGTACAACGTACTAGTACTTCAGTTCAAACATGGGGTACAATGTACTAGTACTTCAGTTCATACATGGTGTATAACGTACTGGTACTTCAGTCCAAACATGGGGTACAACGTACTAGTACTTCAGTCCAAACATGGGGTACAACGTACTAGTACTTCAGTTCATACATGGTGTACAACGTACTGGTACTTCAGTCCAAACATGGGGTACAACGTACTAGTACTTCAGTCCAAACATGGTGTACAACGTACTGGTACTTCAGTTCATACGTGGTGTACAACGTACTAGTACTTCAGTTCATACATGGTGTACAACGTACTAGTACTTCAGTTCATACATGGGGTACAACGTACTAGTACTTCAGTCCAAACATGGGGTACAACGTACTAGTACTTCAGTCCAAACATGGGGTACAACGTACTAGTACTTCAGTCCAAACATGGTGTACAACGTACTGGTACTTCAGTTCAAACATGGGGTACAATGTACTAGTACTTCAGTTCATACATGGTGTACAACATACTAGTACTTCAGTTCATACATGGTGTACAACGTACTGGTACTTCAGTCCAAACATGGGGTACAACGTACTAGTACCTCAGTCCAAACATGGGGTACAACGTACTGGTACTTCAGTCCAAACATGGGGTACAACGTACTAGTACTTCAGTTCAAACATGGGGTACAATGTACTGGTACTTCAGTCCAAACATGGGGTACAATGTACTGGTACTTCAGTCCAAACATGGGGTACAACGTACTAGTACTTCAGTCCAAACATGGGGTACAACGTACTAGTACTTCAGTCCAAACATGGGGTACAACGTACTGGTACTTCAGTCCAAACATGGGGTACAACGTACTGGTACTTCAGTCCAAACATGGGGTACAACGTACTAGTACTTCAGTTCAAACATGGGGTACAATGTACTGGTACTTCAGTCCAAACATGGGGTACAACGTACTGGTACTTCAGTCCAAACATGGGGTACAACGTACTAGTACTTCAGTTCAAACATGGAGTACAACATATTAGTACTTCAGTTCAAACATGGGGTACAACGTAGTGGTACTTCAGTTCAAACATGGGGCACAACGTACTGGTACTTCAGTTCAACCATGGGGTACAACGTACTAGTACTTCAGTTCAAACATGGAGTACAACATATTAGTACTTCAGTTCAAACATGGGGTACAACGTAGTGGTACTTCAGTTCAAACATGGGGCACAACGTACTGGTACTTCAGTTCAAACATGGGGCACAACGTACTATATAGTACTTCAGTTCAAACACGGTTTATAACGTACTAGTACTTCAGTTCGCTTCGGGCAACTATTTTGTTTGACGAAATATATTTGAAAGGCATCAATGTTTGGCTTATATATATCGAGTTTTTAGATTTCGTCGAATTGAACTACTACATCCGTGAACTATGTGAGTTTCGAGTAAGAAAGGTGAGTTTGAGTAAGAAAAGTGAGTTTCGAGTTGCAAACTTGAAAAAGTGAGTTTCGAGTTAACTCGAACTCGAAACTCATTAGTGAGTTACAAAAATGTAAGTTACAACGCAGAGGGTCTCCCGACCCTCTCCACCCTCTGCGATGTAACTTACTTGCTCGATGGATAGAGGACCTTGAACTGAGTTGAACCCCGAGGAGACGGACGGTCACAGACCCTTATTTTTTTAGTGTCAAATTCATCCGCAAACGCGCACGTTGAACAATTATACAGACGCCCAAGAAGGGCAGGTGCAAGATTACTTTACCAATTGTTCATATATGGTCTACGGTAAAGAAGTCGGAGAAAATGGCACATCACACTTACAAGGCTACTTAGAATTAATCGTCAAAGACCAGGAAGGCTTGAGTGTCACTAAAAGTAGGAAGTGAGTTTCGAGTAAGAAAATTGAGTTTAGAGTAAGAATAATGAGTTTCGAGTAACGAAAGAAAAAAGTGAGTTTCGAGTTGCAAACTTGAAAAAGTGAGTTACAAAAAAGTAAGTTACAACGCGGAGGGTCGAGACTATGCGCTTTGGATAGAGGCCCTTGAACTGAGTTGAACCCCGAGGAGACGGATGGTACTTCAGTTCAAACATGTGGTACAACGTACTGGTACTTCAGTTCAAACATGAGGCACAACATACTAGTACTTCAGTTCAAACATGAGGCACAACATACTAGTACTTCAGTTCAAACATGAGGCACAACATACTAGTACTTCAGTTCAAACATGGGGTACACTTGCTCCTGCTCTGTAACTTATGCATGCTTGTGCCAAATCTGTCCTATTTTGTTGGGGCTCTCCTTTTTCTTTAAAGTTGCCGTCTTTTGTGAAATTTTTCTATTTTGTTCTGCGTTTCGTTTAGATCGTTCCCAATGTATTTCAGGTGGTAGATCTGTTTTTAGTTGTGTTAGTCGTTTGTTTTTTTGGATTTACTGGATATTTGTGACTTTTGCTTTTGGGGGGTATTACTGTTATGTTTTAAA
The DNA here is from genome assembly GCA_037043455.1 of Cyrtodaria siliqua. Taxonomy (NCBI): domain Eukaryota; kingdom Metazoa; phylum Mollusca; class Bivalvia; order Adapedonta; family Hiatellidae; genus Cyrtodaria; species Cyrtodaria siliqua. The sequence goes on along the minus strand of JAWPHD010002602.1, from coordinate 166,194 downwards.
TTTAACAAGTTTACTGTTGATCAATTACAATGAGATTTTCAACAAGTCAACTGAAGATATTATTAAGTAAGATAGATGAAATTAAAATTGAATTTCTATTGAAAGTTGTCAGTTATCTTAGTTTATTCCCCTGTTGCGTTTTTAGAGTAGTTCTAGCAATATAACTAGTATGTATTCTGGTATGGAAACTAAAACAATATATATAACACTATGTCATTTGTTCTTTTTTGCAGTGAACTGTTTTAATTAATTGATGTCACTGTCTTGAAATACTGATTTCCACTGAGTTTATAAATCAACAAAACATTTGATAATTGTCGTATTTAATATGACGTGAGAGCTCAATATTGTTAGTATTAAAGATAGATATTTTATTCAAACATAAGGCATTACGCCCAACAGTTCACATGCAAATAGTACATACATATAAACATGTATATGAAATACACACAATATTTTCCAGTTAATGACAATTTGTCTAATTTCATAGGTGAGTTTCAAGATCATCTGTATATGTTACTAGTTAAAAAGTATTTGACAACTATTAAGTATATAAGTGTTTAATTTATATTTTTAAATTAATATTCCTAAATACTGATCAGAACATTTATATCTGTGGACAAAAATGGAGAAAAGTGATACTTATTTATAAAATATGTCGTCTCTTCTTTTAAAACTTTTACAGATGAAAACGGACAGTTTCTTTAATAAACTCTTGTTTTCTGTTGAACACATAGACATACACATATTGCTATTATGTGTGTATTAAAAAATCGTTGAAAGCCATTCAGTGTTTTCAGTATACGATCGATCCAGGGTTTAAGTGTTGAGTAGTTAACTGCATAGTATACAGGCATACGTTTGAAAATTAAACCTACTTTGTCACCGTATTAAACCAAATCATTCACAAATCAATACTCAACACTTAACCGTTGTACATAGTATATATATTCTGATCGAATCAATAATAATGCACAATATATAAAAGTAGGAACACAAAAACGTGGGCATGCCAATTATTGCGAGTGGTATTATTGAATTAAATCTAGAATCACCATACTATAAATACCGTTGCTTACCGTATAACTGAGACACATGTACGACTGAGTGTATACTTATATTAACATGTGTGTATAGCCTTTTAACTGTTGATATTGTTTAACTTTTTATTGATATGTTGAGACAACATTGAAAGTGAACATTTCCTTGAAATCCCTTATAAGAACAAGGTCACTATAAAAAAATGTTTACTTACCTCTTGAACGTAATGCCTTTACTGCAAAAACAGTACACACACCATAGGGCAGATACGTCGAGATGATAGTTATCGCAACACCGGACGTTGCGCCTTAACAACGGAAGTAAACAACCGGTGTACAAGTAAAGGGTTTTAAACTACACAAGTAAATAAACAGGTAAGCAACTTGATCATTTTTAAAATAACTGCGTTGAATGAAAATAATTTGCAAAGTTCATAGGATTCTAGTGAAAGCATAACCATAGCCATGTGTGGGTAGTGCAACATGTCCCATACAGCTTTGTCAATTCATTCAGGACCCAACTGGTATATGATTGCACAGCTATGTGAAGTAATACTAGCTAGTTGTGTGTTGTGCTTTTTCATTAGTCCTAAATTATCTACCTGTTTATTATATGCCTATATCGATTATCTTTGTTCTCTGTATTAGTTTTCTCAATAATTACCACTTGACTGACGTGTGTGCTGTTGCCAGGTTTTACATGTACGTATGTATAACCAAAGGAAAAAAGAAACGTCTTATAGACATTTTCTCTTAGTATGCTAATAATGCAATATGTGTTATACGTTTAGTACAGCATCATGTTTGATCATTGTATGTAGAAAGTAGTTGAAAACATTTAAGGAGTATGTCCCCTTTTGTGGGTTCTCATTGAAAGTGCGTTAACAAAAGAAAAAAAAAAATCAAATAATTCTGAATATTTTTACATGTGACTTGCAGTATAATTTGTTTACACTTTTATCTTGAGAGTGCTATACTTGAATAATAAATACAAACTTGATAAATGTGTGTATTGATCCATACACAGCTTATGTCATACTCAAGGTAATGTATGTATTAACTAATTCACATATTTATCAAGTATGTATTTACAACTCAAGGGTAGCACTGCCTAGATAAATGTGTTAACATATTTTACTGAAAGTTTCGTGTAAATATTTTCAAGAGTATTTGAGTTCTAATTTGTATCTCTTTCAAATGCAATCTCAATGGGATTACACAAAAGGGGACATTACCCTTAAACATCATAGTTGACATGTATTTCATTTAAGTTTTCTCTTACAACTTTTCTGAGTTACAGACCTTAAATAAGTGAGCCTTTCAAATGCTGATTCTATAAAAGACAAAAACGTATTCGAATTTGAAAAAAAGGCCAGAATGCTAGAGACGGATTTAACGAATGGGCATATTTTAAATTTTTTCCAACCTCTACCTACATAAAATGATCAACCAGTATGCTGTGCTAAACGTTTAAAAGTTTGGTCGATGTTCTGTACGATAGTAATTGGAGAATGTATCGCTATCTCCATGAATAAATGTTATACTACACGATATAGATGTATCTGTCAATATCAGAGCATGCATATCACTTCATAGCTGATATCCCGTCATTAACTTTGGAATATTAAATTTATATTCTAGAAGTGTATATGATAATGTTACTTTTAGATGTCTATAGAAAATGCTTGCAATAAAAAGCAGTGATTTGTTTGGCAGTGTTTCGATAGAATTTCATTTGACACATTGTATTGATTCACTGGGTTAGATATTATGATTAAAAAATGTGGCATATAGTTTTGTTTGCATGTAGGTTGATCATATATGTTTGCATGTAGCTTGATCATATATGGTTGCATGTAGCTTGAGCATATACGTTTGAATGTAGCTTGAGCATATATGTTTGCATGGAGCTGTTGCATGTGATATGGTGTATACATTGTTTCAATTTGCTGTTTATACGCCTTTAGGGACGTATTATGTTGTGGCATTGTCCTTCCGTCTCTTCGCCCGTCTGTCCGTTAAATGTTACCTGGCAATCGAGTGTGGCTATTAACTTTAAAAGTATAAGGTCTCGGAAATAAAAATTCGTGCACATCTACAGCATGATCCAATGAATACATCTGATAAAAGCCCACAACTCTCTGGTTTATTTTGTATCCCTTAGAAAAAAAGGTTTACCCTAAAACTTAACATTTCCATTGACACGCCGCTAGTTGCTGCTCATGTATAGTATCACCTCATTAAGTGTTCTTTAACAATTATAATTCTAGTGGTTGAAGGTGGAGACTGCCCAATCCTATTAGATGCCATCATTAACGTAACTTTATTATCTAATGCTGTTGTTTGCTTAAAAAAAGGCATTTTCTATATTTAAACAATTAAACTTACTTTTAGAGCTATATGTTTCTACTATATTTATTATTTAAATGGACTAGATGCAACCTGGAAGCATTAGGCCAAACAAAAAAAATACCTGAGTTTCCGGTGGCCCGACCGACCCTATTTTTAAGGGGCCGACCCTAAAACTTTTTATGAGAAAAATAAATAAAAAAATATAAAAATAAAAAATATATTTATTTGTTCTGAACAATGATTTATCACAATATATCGAGGTAAACTGACATCACAGAGCAACTTTCAGCTGTATCATCAACTTGTATGGGGTTTATGAGATAAACAAATGTAGAATCTCACAATATCTTGCTCCAAAATTATTTTTTTTTAAAAATGCCTACCTACCGACCCTTTTTTTTAGAGCATGCAATAGGAAACACACCTATTTTTTTGTTTGGCCTTATGGGTGTCAATCCATATTCGAATACAAACATTATAATGTGTTTCTGATTCCTATTAACGTGCGTATACACACAACTATCAACCATTATCCGTAGGATTTAATTACTGTTGATGAAAAAGTTCAGTCTGGAAACCTAGCCGACTCAGCTAGTTTTGTTGTATAAATCATTAATAGTAATTCAGGTGATGCTTTAAAGGGGTTGATGCACTATTTTCAAACACTGTTTACTTTAACGGGCTCTGAAAAACTTGAAAAAAGCTGAAAGAATTATCAAAATGCCATGAAAAATAAAGGAGATATGACCTATTCAAAATGTGCAAAGAACATAAACGGAGGCTTCCATCTTTGAACGATGACGTCATCATGCCGTTTTACCATATATGGCATATTGATAAAATGTCTTTTAAAGCAAAGAAAATCACTGCGAATGAAAAATAATACTAAAATGTATGCATTTTACATCTTTATATTTATTTTTAATCAATTTGCAGTGGTTTTCTTTGCTTTAAAATACATTTTGTCAATATGCCTTATATGGTAAAACGGCGCGATGACGTCATCGTTCAAAGATGGCCTCCTCCATTAATGTTCTTTGCAAATTTTCAATAGGTCATATCTCCTTTATTTTTCATGGCATTTTGATAATTCTTTCAGCTTTTTTCAAGTTTTTCAGAGCCCTTTAAAATAAATTGTGTTTGAAAATAGTGCATCAACCCCTTTAAGGATTTTATAATTTCTTGTTTTGCGACAGAGGTACACTTAACTTGAATTATATGTACACCTGTTAGCGATACAACCCTCATTTAGATTACTGTTTATGATTTAGCAATAACACACAGCCGAGTCATATGAAACTGAATCACAATATGTTTTCATTTGTATTTGGATTGACACCAATTACTGCTCAAGATCGCTTCCAGTCCCTTTAAATGTTATAACAGATAGTCCTGTTTATGTGCATGCATGGGCTTTGTAATACTATGTTTAACAGCTCTTATATATGATTTTATATACTGATGTTAGCAGTATACTTATGTTGTTAAATAGTCGTTAGAACTAATGTTGCACTTGTATATGTGTAAAGCTAATCTTACCTTACCTTTCAATTCAGTGGCGTAGGAACGTTTCACATATTGAGGGAGGGGGAGCAATTCAGTGGCGTTGGAACGTTTCACATATTGAGGGAGTGGGAGCAATTCAGTGGCATAGGAACATTTCACATATTGAGGGAAGGGGAGCAATTCAGTGGCGTAGGAACGTTTCACATATTGAGAGAGGGGAGCAATTCAGTGGCGTAGGAACGTTTCATATATTGAGGGAGGGAGTGGGGGTGCGTGTGGAGTGAGTTGAATGTTTTAAATTGTTGATCAGATTGTTGTTTTGCTTGTAACTCATTTTAATGTAAAGCTTAAAGGGAAAGTAATGTCACAGCCAAACAATCTTTATTATTGCGAGTTCTGAAAACTTGGAAAACCAGTAAGAATTATCAAAATAGGATAATAATCAAAGAAGATATGACCATTTTAAGGTTGTTCTAAAACGAATATGGCCTTTATTGGCCATATAACACTTTAGTATACTTATTGTTCACAGCTTTGCTGTGATTTATCCCTATAAATCAGTTAACAATTTATAAATATTCCATATATGGTATTTAGAACTGTGATGTCATAAATCTCAAAATGGCGTCTTTCATATCCGTTTCATAAGAACCTTCAAATGATCATGTCTTTGTTTATCATCCGATTTTGATCATTCGTTCAGCCTTATGGGGTTTGGTCGAGCAAACCCTACTCTGGTCAAACCCATCATAAACACAAATGCCCTACATTCCTGGTCTCTAAACTTTGAATGGAGAGGACGACATATTTAGACGTATTTTAGGAAGATGTCCATGCCTTCCATTTCCGATGAATTAAATAAAATAGCAATCCATTTGTAAGTTGCATACTTATCCTATTACGTCTGTTGTATTGGTCAGAATGGCGTCGTCTGCACCACTACCGAAGCCGCACTATTCCACTCCCACCAACAATTATTTTGCTGGGGATGGCAAGTCCATGGTGTACGAGGGTCCGGGGTACTACGTGCCGTCGGAGAGGGGCAACTGGATAAAATACCATGATTACAGGTAAGACAAATGATTCACTAAATAAGGGATGGTTAAAATAACACGAATAGTATTCAACTTGTTAGAAAGTAATAATCAAAAGATGCAATTTCATGTGCATGCAACAGAATAACTGCTAATGTTTTTAATCAAAGAGAAAGAAAGTAACGATGACCACGAAGGTTGAAAAAAAATGACATAAGTCTAGTTATAAGACATGCGTTTTTTAGTGTTTGGAAGATATCGATATAGTGTAATGATGAACAGATGCAACTTTGATATCCAATTAAGTATTCGGTTTGTGTATTTATATGCATGTGTATGACGCAAAATATTGTTCCGAGTAAATATTTCCCCTCATTTGGTTTAAGATGTATTCATGTGTAAACAAGTACTGCAACAGCTTTGTGAACCTATCGGTATATATGACCTCAATACATTTATTGAAATTGACAAATGCAAACCAGTCTTACATACTTCTCCTCCATTATTATTGTCACGTGCTACTTGTCACGTGCTACATGTTCTTCACCTCCACCACAAATCATTTCCACGTGCTACATGTTCTTCACCTCCACCCTAGATCATTGTCACGTGCTACATGTTCATCTCCTCCACTCTAGATCACTGCCACGTGCTACACGTTCTTATCCATGCTAATTCATTGCCACGTGCTACATGTTCTTCACTTCCACCCTAGAACATTGTAACGTCCCACGTGTTATTCACCTCCACTATAGATCATTGCCACGCGCTACGTGTTATTCACCTCCACTATAGATCATTGCCTCGTGCTACAATCATGTTCTTCACCTCCGACCGAGATCATTGTAACGTCCTTCATGTTCTTCACTCTAGATCATTGCCACGTGCTACATGTAATTCTCTACCACCCTAGATCATAGCCACGTGCTACAAGTTCTTCACCTCCACCCAAGATCACTGTCACGTCCCACATGTTCTTCAACTCCACTATAGATCATTGCCACGTGCTACATGTTCTTCTCATTCACCCTAGATCATAGCCACGTGCTACATGTTTTTCTCTTCCACTCTAGATCATAGCAACGTGCTACATGTTCTTCACTTCCACCCTAGATCTTAGCCACGTGCTACATGTTCTTCACCTCCACCCTCGATCATTGTCATGTGCTAAAGTTCTTCACCTCCACCCAAGATCATTGTCACGTGCTACATGTTCTTCTCTTCCACCCTAAATCATAGCCACGTGCTACATGTTCTTCTCTTCCACTCTAGATCATTTTCATGTGCTACATGTTCTTCTCTTCCACCCTAGATCATAGCCACTTGCTACATGTTCTTCACCTCCACCCTCGATCATTGTCATGTGCTACATGTTCTTCTCCTCCACTCTAGATCACTGCCACGTTCTACATGTTCTTATCCACGCTAGATCATTTTCACGTGCTACATGTTCTTCACTTCCACCCTAGATCATTGTAACGTCCCACATGTTCTTCAACTCCACTGTAGATCATTGCCACGTGCTACATGACCTTCATCTCCATCCTAGAGCATTGTTACATCCCACATGTTCTTCACTCTAGATCATTGACACGTGCTGCATGTTATTCACCTTCACTCTCGATCATTGCAGCGTGTTACATGTTCTTCACCTCCACTCTAGATCATTGCCACGTCATACATGTTCTTCACCCTTACCCTAGATCATTGCCACGTGCTACATGTGCTTCACCTCCACTCTAGATCATTGCCACATGCTACATGTTCTTCACCTCCACTCTAGATCATTGCCACGTCATACATGTTCTTCACCTCCACCCTAGATCATTGCCACGTCATACATGTTCTTCACCTCCACCCTAGATCATTGCCACGTGCTACATGTTCTTCACCTCCACCCTAGATCATTGCCACGTGCTACATGTGCTTCACCTCCACCCTAGATCATTGCCACGTGCTACATGTTCTTCAACCCCACCCTAGATCATTGCCACGTGCTACATGTTCTTCACCTCCACCCTAGATCATTGCCACGTGCTACATGTGCTTCACTTCCACCCTAGATCATTGCCACGTGCTACATGTTCTTCACCCCCACCCTAGATCATTGCCACGTGCTACATGTGCTTCACCTCCACTCTAGATCATTGCCATATGCTACGTGTTCTTCACCTCCACCCTAGATCATTGCCACATGCTACATGTTCTTCACTCCCACCGTAGATCATTGCCATGTGCTACATGTTCTTCACCCCCACCTAGATCATTGGCACATGCTACATGTTCTTCTCCTCCACTCTACATCATTGCCACGTGCTACATGTTCTTCACCCCCACCCTAGATCATTGCCGCATGCTACATGTTCTTCACCTCCACCCTAGATCATTGCCACATGCTACATGTTCTTCACTCCCACCCTAGATCATTGCCACGTGCTACATGTTCTTCACCTCCACCCTAGATCATTGGCACGTGCTATATGTTCTTCTCCTCCACTCTACATCATTGCCGCATGCTACATGTTCTTCACCTCCTCTGTAGATCATTGCCACGTGCTACATGTACCTGTTCTTTCCTTCCACTCTAAATCATTGCCACATGATACATGCTCTTCTCCTCCACTTTAGATCATTGCCTCGTGCTACATGCCGGGACGCTATAGATTTCCAGTCTGAGGAACAGTTTGTCGCGTTTATGAGACAGCGAGACACGCCGTCAGGTGAGAGGAGATAATAATGTTAACCAGGCTAAAACATTTGATATGCCTAAGTTATGATACTGTAAATATGACATTGAAACAATAGTGGATAACCAGAATGAGATGTTTAATATGCTAGTTTAAATATTGCAGACTTAATCTGAGCACAAAGCCAAAGTTAAACTAGGATGTCAGGCCATGAAGTTGTCATTATAACTACTAAATGGTTAATACTGTGGTACATGGAAGGTACAGCCTGCCAAATATATGCTGATGCCAGCTGATTTGATTAAACAGGATGGTCATTACATTTTCTATATTCAAAGTGACAATTAAATAGGGCTGGTAAGATTAGATAACGTGTACCCGGGTACTCGTAACCTATTTACTCGCAGGCACCTTTTTATGTTATTGTTTTTCTTAGATTATTAGGCGTTACCTTTAAATACGCAATTATATAAAAAAAAAAAAAATCAAAACTACACAATATACTATTTCAAATACTTGCATATCCGTGTTGGTTATGAAAAATACATCTATCTCATATATTATCTTAGGAAACATATCAATAACTAAGTAGATTGTGTATACCAACTTCTGCAAATAATATATGAAATGTTTGTTTTTAAAAGAAATATCTTGCCACAAAATACCCCCGATTAAAAGTATGCGTAGGATATTGGCTATGAAGAGAAATCTTCAACAGTAAGAAACCGAAATGAACAGAGCATAGTGAAGATTTCTCTTCAAAGCCTTATTTATCTTCACATCCGTATTTGCAAAATCTGAGGTTGGGTATACACTAAATGTCGCATGACAACTGCTAATAACATACTGTGTCCAATATTGCATCATTTTAGCTTTAGTTTTCGTTCTAAACCATGTTCATGTTTTATAGCATGTACATTTGCAATGCTGTATTACAACTGAACATGAAACTAATTTTGATGAGTTTTTGTATTTGGCACGCTGGAGACGATAAGTCACACTAGGTATTGTCACCCAGACATTCTGAGTCATTGAGAAACAAAAATATACTCTAGTAACCTTTGCTTTCAGGTTATTACCACAAAAATATAGGACTGAAACAAAGCGGCACCCCAGCTCTGAACCTTGCTGGCTATACCAGAAACCTGCCGTCCATGCCACCCAGGGAAATCTTCCAGGATTCGTGGCCCAAGTGCGACGCCTGGACGCCGATACAGAGGGAGGGCAGGGGAGAGTACTACGGATATTACCACGAGGCGCTGGAGGCAGAGAGGGAGAAAAGGAGGAGGGAATTCCCAGACAGCTGGAGAATTGAGCCGAGAGATATTCCTAAACTTTGAATTATCCTCTGACATTGTTAAATAACTAATTAAAATATCGTTTGAAAACCAACATTATTGTTAAGTAGTAAACAGATGACTGGTAAGTGGCAGTCTCCAAAACAAACAAATATGTTATCTCACCAGACAACACTTGTAAGTTACCCGGTTTTACATGCGAATAAAGCATTTACTTTTCATAATAATTTGCTCAAATTTTGAACTCGTTCTTTAAAGCGGTGACAGAATGTAATCGGGTTATCAACATGATCTATGTGATAATTTATTTTCATTTGATGAATCTGTTAAAAATACATTGAAATATTTATCAATATTGCATGTACCATTTAAAAGATATGAAATATAATGTAACTGGGGTTACCGTACATATAATTGTTGTCTAGTGTATATATTTGGTGCAACTGGTTGGCAATAAGTTTAAAATATCTACATGCATGTGTACAACAAGTGTGTATATGTGTAACTGATGTATGTATCAACATGGATGCATTATGTAAATACACGTGTATTAAAACGTATTTGGGTTAGTATATACATGTATCATATGTACAAGAGATATGTACATGTACCAACAAGTACAGTCTTATGTATGCTGTTACATTTAGGTTCACACGACTGCAGTGTGTGTATATTACAGGAACATTTGTCTGAAGTGTGTGTATATTACAGGAACATTTGTCAGATATGTTCACAAGACTGCAGTGTGTGTATATTACAGGAACATTTGTCAGATACGTTCACCCGACTGCAGTGTGTGTATATTACAGGAACATTTGTCAGATACGTTCACACGTGTATATTACAGGAACATTTGTTAGATTATATTACAGGAACATTTGTCAGATATGTTCACAAGACTGCAGTGTGTGTATATTACAGGAACATTTGTCTGAAGTGTGTGTATATTACAGGAACATTTGTCAGATACGTTCACACGACTGCAGTGTGTGTATATTACAGGAACATTTGTCAGATATGTTCACACGACTGCAGTGTGTATATTACAGGAACATTTGTCAGATACGTTCACAAGACTGCAGTGTGTGTATATTACAGGAACATTTGTCAGATACGTTCACAAGACTGCAGTGTGTGTATATTACAGGAACATTTGTTAGATTATATTACAGGAACATTTGTCAGATATGTTCACAAGACTGCAGTGTTTGTATATTACAGGAACATTTGTCTGAAGTGTGTGTATATTACAGGAACATTTGTCAGATACGTTCACACGACTGCAGTGTGTGTATATTACAGGAACATTTGTCAGATACGTTCACACGACTGCAGTGTGTATATTACAGGAACATTTGTCAGATACGTTCACACGACTGCAGTGTGTGTATATTACAGGAACATTTGTCAGATATGTGTTTAAAATATATGATATGTACACAGTGTGTATGTACATGCTTATAAAGGCAAATGATCGAACTTAAGATACTTTTCTTGCAACACAACTGTTTTCTTTTTTTCTTAAGTTATAGCATTTTATATTCAACATATATATCTATCTTATAGCTGAGATAGGCATATATGATATAGGTGTTAGGTCAGTTGTTTCTATTGAAGTAAACTGGTAAAAGTGTTGTGATGTCCATAATGTATATTAATGTTGTGATTGTTATAACTCTTCTCTTTTACCTGCTTTACAAGTTGTTGCTACTTTTACAAAGTTGTCATGTTTATGTTCACAATGTGATTCTATATTCTGTGATATATTCAGTATTAAACAAACATTAAATCATTTGACCGAATCACTTTATTTTCTATTTAAGCCTTCTATATAGGTAAGCTTGCTTTTACATTGAAGTTCTTACAGTTTCATGAAAAAATAGAAATATAAAAAGATCGGACAGGAAAGTAGCATTCAAGGAGGACAGTCAACCACAAAACACAGAAACAAACACGCAAACAAACAAACAAGAAGGCAAAAGTAATAATAAATGCAAACGACATCACAAACACAAAAGGGTTGACAATAGGGGGCAGTCCTCAGTTTCGCATGAATGTCCATGGTGTAAATCAGAAAGAAATCAACTAAGCATCTTTTAGGTCCATGGATGGTCTTTATAATAATTATGAAGCACATGTTTGATGTTTTTTTCAGTTTTGATTACTTCTAAGTTTATTTTGGTGTATTGGAATATGCATTCTTTGGTTTTTTTGGAGGCTATAAATAGAAAAATGTGAACCAATCAAAAACTTCCTAAAAGTAGTTAAAATGGTTGATTTTCACTGACGAAGAGATCAGCGTGGAATAACTTTTTAAAATGCCGGACTTGGTATGTAAAATTTAGCATTTCCTGATATGCAAGAGCATTATGAGTGATGACATGACCCTGATATGTGTAGGAAAATTTTTTATTTTCATTTATTGACATTTGAAATATTGCTAAAATTGCATTTTTAGCATGTTTTAAGGGGTGGGGTAATCTTAAAGAAATGAGACTAAAGTTGTACAGAAAATGCTTTTTGATACTTTTATTTGGTATGGAAACATGGGTAATTTTATTGTCTTCTCAGAAATGTATGACACAATGATGATGTGATTTATTTTTGCTCAAGGATTCAGGCTAAGAGCTTGTCATGGGTTTGAAGATTGAGAAATGTACATTAAACTGTGGAGTGCCCCCTTAAGGGTCAAACCTTTTTTTACTAAAACAGTCAAATGAAGGATTTTTTGTCTGTATTTCAACATATTTTCAAAGTTTGTTACCATTCGGTTTGTTTGCGAAGAGAACTACTTCGGTTAGAATGTAATTTGTCGATAAGGCCAACCCGCATTGCTACGAAACCCAGATTATGAACAACTCGGTAAAATATGTATATTGTAATACTCCGCGATGCACCGTATCCTTATTTATCTCGATATATGTCTTATTTATCTTGAGATACTCCATGTTGAGATATCACATTTTATCTTGAGATATCTCAATTTATATTGAGATATTTGTATTGAGATATCTCAATTAATCTCAAGATATCTCAATATATCTCAAGTTATCTTGAGATAACTGTCTTGAGATATCTTAAGTTATTTTGAGATAATTATCTTGAGATATCTCAATGTGTCTTGAGTCATTGATATCACAAAATAAATAGAGATATATCTTACAATTTCTCAAGATGTATTGCAACTTATCGTGAGATATCTAACTTGCGATATCTCAAGATCCCATGTGTCTTGCGGTTGGTATATGCAATTTTAGTAGGATTTTCTAAGTTTGAGGTGGGCTTTTTGCCATTTAAAAACTAACCATTTGTGTAATTCTTGGGTTTGCCATAACACTGTTTCAATATATGTACACTTTGCTAATGGTAATGTCCCATTTAAGTACTGGTTGCTATGGTATTTTGATGTCATAGTAAAATGACGTTAAACATAGAATAGCATGTGGGGTGACGTCATGTCACATGACGTCATTATGTCGTGTCGCGTTAAAATAAAAATAAATCGCACAAGATAGCGGCTTTATATAAATCGGGTTATAGGAGGCAACTTTTTAGAGAGGAAATGACTTCTGATTGCAAATTTCAGACCTTTTTCATGCTATGGAGAAAAAAAAAGACCGAAAGAAAAAAGTTTGCAAAAAAGCTGTTAAAAAGGCTATTTCAGTGTTATCTTAAAAAGGTGCTGTTAGGCCAATTTTTGGACAGTCGCAATAAAACGTATGTCAAGACGTCCGGAATAAATTCGCGAAATGGAAAAAGGGGCGTTTCAATTTTTTTTTAACGGACAACTTTCCCTTAAGGGGGCAGTCCTCAGTTTCGCATGAATGTCCATGGTGTAAATCAGAAAGAAATCAACTAAGCATCTTTTAGGTCCATGGATGGTCTTTATAATAATTATGAAGCACATGTTTGATGTTTTTTTCAGTTTTGATTACTTCTAAGTTTATTTTGGTGTATTGGAATATGCATTCTTTGGTTTTTTTGGAGGCTATAAATAGAAAAATGTGAACCAATCAAAAACTTCCTAAAAGTAGTTAAAATGGTTGATTTTCACTGACGAAGAGATCAGCGTGGAATAACTTTTTAAAATGCCGGACTTGGTATGTAAAATTTAGCATTTCCTGATATGCAAGAGCATTATGAGTGATGACATGACCCTGATATGTGTAGGAAAATTTTTTATTTTCATTTATTGACATTTGAAATATTGCTAAAATTGCATTTTTAGCATGTTTTAAGGGGTGGGGTAATCTTAAAGAAATGAGACTAAAGTTGTACAGAAAATGCTTTTTGATACTTTTATTTGGTATGGAAACATGGGTAATTTTATTGTCTTCTCAGAAATGTATGACACAATGATGATGTGATTTATTTTTGCTCAAGGATTCAGGCTAAGAGCTTGTCATGGGTTTGAAGATTGAGAAATGTACATTAAACTGTGGAGTGCCCCCAATAGGGCTACCGCCTTGGAACGGTCAGTGGCAAAGTAGGCCACTGGGGGTTTAAACCGGTTTTAGGGTGCACCAAGCCTCACACTTACCCTACTGTCATCCCATTAAAACAGGACAGTGTAAATAAAGAAATCCCCGCCATGATCTAATCTCTAACCAAAAAGGCAGCATCAATAGGCAATATAAGTAAAACACAAATATGCTCGTGTAAATATAATACAAAAAAAAATAGCCTAGGAAGCCACAATGAAGGTACTCAATGACTTGGCAGAAGCTAGAGCAACAAGCAAATAAACCATTAAGGGCACGGCAAGAAAGATCATAGACAAACATCAAATGCCACCGTTCCAATGGGCTTTAGGTAGGCATTGTCATAGGGTCCACAGCCTGTCCGGTCATCGTACAATTAAAGAGGAAAGCATAGTGGCGAACTGTAAAATGGTCCACCACCAAGCATGTACGTTGCAAAATGATAGCGTCATAACCTCTTTTGATAAACTTTTTAACAAGTTTAACAAAGATAGTATGAAAGTGATCATGACCAAGAATCTTACGAAGTTTATAAATCACATCACCATAGAAGTCAGGTTGTGATAGTCCTTGTCGCAGAAGAGTCCTTAAATTACTTTTATATTTGGAAAGAAGATCAGGGTTACGATAATAAAATTTTGCAAAGGTTTTACGAAGTTTATGGTAACTTTACATATCCTTTTAAATTGGGTGGCTGTTAAAAGTGTCCTCGTGGTACGAATCAGTTATTTCTAATGGTCCTTTGGGATCAGCGAGTCCAATATAGGTGGCTTTGAAGTAGAATACTGCTTAAGCCAGTGCTAGGAGCGTGACATTACCTCTCATGATCAGATTCAATAAAACCCAGTTGGCGACTTTATTCTCTTGGTTGTGTTTGTTGCTTCCAAAGGTATAAAGAAAATGTTCAATATCAGACAGGGAGACCAATACCGATAAATGGATGATAAAAGGAGATCTAAAAAAGACGGGCCAAGATTGACCACTATTCGAGTGCTGTGACAGTTTACTCTAAGTATCATTCAATCAATAGATTCCATTCGTAGTGTCGACAATGAATTAAATAAGCGAACATGCTTCAATTTATGTCCATCTACAAGACAGCTCAAGACATATCCAAAACAGATGAAAATACCCAAATGAAGTAAATGTCTAACGATGTATTTTGGAGAATGTGTAAACTCAATTTTTCATAACCAATAACTAACTTCTGTTGAAAATATTATGATCATTAAATTTTAACTGACGCTCGGCTTTGAGGCCTTGTCTATTTATTGGGAATCTAAGCTGAAAGGCATAATTCTGCTTAATTGCAGAATTATGGCACTTGTCTCTGAATTCTTCATATGAAAGTGAAAGAATGCATGAGTTCAAGGGGATTCCGAGATGTAATGAAAAATTAAAATAACACTAAGTCGACAAGCTAGTATACAAAACTGAATTGAATTGAATTGGGTTTTAAGGTGCACCAACACATGAAAGGGTATATGGCGCCTAACAGGAATGAACATGCCAGGCTCATCCTACATTTACATCAAGATAAAATATGGAGAATGGGCCTAGAACCTTCTTACCTGCAGAACTGCAGAGTTGCTGCAAATTCTGTAGTAGACACTCCATTTACGATGGAGCCACGTTTCCATGTTTGCATACGCCGTGTCATGATAAAGACCTTGAATGAGCATGATAAAAAACAAGAGGCCCAAGAGGGCCTGTGGACGCTCTACTGGCTAAAACAGCTCTAATAGATTTAGATATAGCTACAAAGGAAAATACAAATTAGCATTTTTCAACAAATCAAGAGCCATAACTCTGTCATTACTAACAAGATCTAACTGGTTTTCGAAATTGTCCAAGATTTCATTGATATACTGCGTTTTGCACAACTAGACATCATACTGAGGCTTCCTGCCAAATTTCGTAGAAATCCAACAAGCCGTTTAAGAGGAGAAGCGCCGACAAGAAATTTAAAATAAAAATGTCAAAGGGCCATAACTCCGTCAAAAATCAGCAAACTGGAACAAAAGCGTGATATTCACAACTGGACATCTTACCGATGCTTCCTGCCACGTTTCGTCGAAATTCAACAAGGCATTTTGGATGAGTAGCGCCGACAAGACATTTTAAAGTAAGTGTCAAGTAATTAAAAAGATAATGAAAAAAAAAAAAAAAAAAAAATCAAATGAAAAAAAATAAATGAAACAATTAAAAAAAAAAAATGAAAAAAAAAAAATTGAAATTGAAAAAAAAATCAAATTAAAAATTTTTTTTTTTAAAAAACTGTTAACCCCGGGGCGTGTCAAAATTTTACACCAGGGTCACCATTTGAACAAACTTGATAGAGGCCCATAAGCTGATGCTACATGTAATACATGAGAGCTCTGTGCCATGTCGTTCCAGAGAAGAAGATTTTTTTCAGTTTTTGCCTATACAAGCCTAAGTAAAACTGTGACCCCCAGGGTGGGGCCAAGTGTGACCAATGGGTCACCATTTGAACAAACTTTTGGTAAAAGACCATAAGCTTATAGCAAATGCAAAATATTAAACCTTTGGCTCTTGCAGTTTCAGAAAAGAAGATTTTTTAAGTTTTTCCCCTATACATGTCTATGTAAAACATGTGACCCTTGGGGCGGGGCCAAATGTAATCCCAGGGTCACCATTTGAACAAACTTGGTAAAGGACTATAAGCTTATAATAAATGTAAAATATCAAACCTCTGGCTCTTGTAGTTTCCGAGAGGAAGATTTAAAAAAAAAAAATCCTATATAAGTCTATGTAAAACTGTGACCCTCGGGGCGGGGACAAATTTGACCCCAGGGTCACAATTTGAACAAACTTAGTAGAGGACCATAAGCTGATGCTACATGTAATACATGAGAGCTCTGTGCCAAGTGGTTCCAGAGAAGAAGATTTTTTTTCAGTTTTTCCCTATACAAGCATTTATGTATAACTGTGACCCCTGGGGTGGGGCCAAATGTGACCCCTGGGTCACCATTTGAACAAACTTGGTAGAGGACCATAAGCTTATAGCAAATGCAAAATATTAAACCTCTGGCTCTTGCAGTTTCAGAGAAGAAGATTTTTTAAGTTTTTCCCTATACATGTCTATGTAAAACATGTAATCCTTGGGGCGGGGCCAAATGTGACCCGAGGGTCACCATTTGAACAAACTTGGTACAGAACCATAAGCTTATAGTAAATGCAAAATATCAAACCTCTGGCTGTTGTTGTTTCCGAGAAGAAGATTTTTTTAAAAAAAATCCTATATAAGTCTATGTAAAATTGTGACCCCCGGGGCGGGGACAAATTTGACCCCAGGGTCACCATTTGAACAAACTTAGTAGAGGACCATAAGCTGATGCTACCTGTAATACATGAGAGCTCTGTGCCTTGTGGTTTCAGAGAAGAAGATTTTTTAAAGTTTTTTCTTATATGTCTATATGAAAAACATGCAAAACCTCAATATACAAACTTTGGACACCCGGGGCACGGCCATTTTTGACCCCAGGGACTTTATTTGAACAAATTTGATAAGTCTAGGCATTGGCGATTATTTTAAAAGAAAAACTGTTGCAATCTGTCCAGCGGTTCTGGAGAAAAATATTTTTTAAGGTTTCGACCATATATGGTAATGGCAGCCATCTTGGATGTAGCGCTGACCTAATTTTAACAAATCTTAAAAGCATTCATCTAAGGATCATTCATATGAAGTTTGGTTAAAATTAGCCAAGCGGTTTCTGAGGAGAAGTCGTTTGAAGAAAAGTTAACGGACGACGGACAACACACCATCCCATAAGCTCTGCTGGCCCTTGGCCAGTAGAGCTAATGACAAAATGAATATGAATGGGGGGTCCTACCCCTCTGGAAATGACGATGTGTTTGTGAGACTGCAGTGGTTGCATTCTACCCCCGCAACCACACCGGGAAAAACTGTAACAAATAAATTTTCTACTAAAGTATAAAAGGGGCCATCAATTTGTTAAAATAAAAGCATGACTTAACTCTATGATATTGTCTAATTATGCCAAAGATATGTGTGAAGTTTCAATCCATTGTGTAAAGTAGTTTGCGAGATACAAGTTTCCATACAAAACTTCAACCAAATTTTATAAGTATAAAAGGGGCCATAAAGTTGTTGAACAAATCGCATTTGGCACTTCTTCCCAGGTATTTCTGCATTTCTAAACCTGTGATAAAACTATCACTATCACTGATGAATATCCCGGCCCCCTCCCCATGCCCCACACTATTAAATTTTAAGTCAACACTGAGACATGTAGAGGGACATAAGGTTGTCAGTTGTTATGTGTATATGAAGTTTGGGAACAACCCATTGAAAACAATTTGAGGAATTCAAGTAATAAAAATATGTTATGCCACGGGACAAAAATGTGCCACATGACGGGACGTGACGGACAACGTGAATCCTTTATAGCGCCCCTTCACTTCGTGAAAGCAGGGATATAATAACACGCAAACACCAAATTGCTTTACCTTTTATCCAAATGTATGCAAGCAGATTTAATGATTCATAATGGATTTATGATTTGAGGTTCCAATTTCAGACTGCCGTCTATCCCTTTAACATCTACACTTAAGCATTGTTACCACTAAGGACAAGCTTAGGGTACATAATTCTAAAAATAAGTACTAAATATAATATCCTTTGACTGACATAAGCACCCATTGCCACAGTACCATGCTATGCCTAATAAAGACCGCTACATTTAATACTGTACACACTACATTTATATGCAGCTTAAACTTTTATTGAAATCTGTGTTAGAACAGTTTACTGTTGTTGCTCAAATAGAAGTTTTAATTTTTGTAACTTTAAATAGAGCGCATATCAACCAGTTATGTTGTGACAGTACATTTTATAGCAATATGTATGCTTGTCTACTTGTTGTCATATCATAAGCTTGGTCGCACTGATGATGACGATGATGATTATGATGGTTGATGGTGATGATGACGATGTTGATAATGATGATGATGCATACTCCTCCAACACAGCGGGTTAAGAATATCTCTGTCCCATCAAACATGTTCAGCATGGTATGTGTTTCAATTCAATCGTATTTTACTTTCAGAAAATTATTTGATAGTATAGTTTTATAGCATACATTCTGAATTCTTTGCATGCCTGCTTGTTGAAAACTATTTCTGAAAGTAGGGTTTACTTGACAGACATGAATGTCTGAATTCTATGCATGCCTACTTCTTCTAACAACTGAATGTCAGTTTTCCTCTCTTAATTTGCTTCTTTTTCTTTTTTATAATCAGAGTTGCTAGCTAATATCAGGTATCATTAACATCGAGTGTCTTTATTTCTTCTGTAGTTTTTTCTATATCTGAATTCCTCTCCTTTTGTAATTTACTCTCACTGAAATACATTTCTCTAAACGTTGATTCTTCAAAGTGGTCCACTTTCACTACCGCATCTGGTATATTATCCTGCAATGTATGCAAACAAGTCGAGAATGTCACTTAATATGTAGTCTATGAATAAAATAATAAAGTATTGAAAAATGCTACAATAAGGGTAGAGATAGCCATATGAAGAATAACATATGTCAAGTTGCCAGAGAATATTGCAGCATGTCTATTCCGAATATATGTGACGATAATCTGATGAGGACTGGGGAAGTGGTGGTGGTGGGTAGGGTTGGGTGGCAGATGAAAACACTGAACAAAATAATTTTGTTGAAAAAGTAGTAAGTGAATAATAATAACCCCAAACAATGTTTGGTTGGGAGGGGCATGCATAAAAATACCAAATAACAATCTGTAATTCTATGAATTGTTTCGCAAATTTTCGGTGTTTATGCCATTTTTGAATGCCGATAGTGAATGGGAAATGCCATGAAGTGTGTTAGCGCATTGCTGTAAATTTGCCTTTCTCTACCGGCTTTCAAAACAGCATAAAAGCCAAAAGTTTGCGAAACAATTCATAGAAGTACAGATTGGGAATCAATTGTTATATTTACATCGTTTTCCCATTGTTCTAATACCAATAATATTGTGCCTTAAGCTGCTGGTAATGATAAACAAGTGCAAGAAAGATAAATATCATTAGTGTATTGTCAGACAGTGGAACAGACAGTTTATATTGAGGTATTATTAGCTCCACTAAATGTGAAGTTTAATCGAAATTAGATGCTACTATTTTTCAACAAAGTATCAAGTGAATTTACATATACTGAGTTATTTATAATATTGGCCGCATAATAGAACCTATTCCTCTATTCAATTACCGAATAATCCAAAACTTTCTCCATGGTGATAAGTCTCCTGGCCACCTTGGAGTTGAGGGGTTGTTCACAGTTATGCACGAGCTGCAGGCACGGGTGCGTGGGAATGTTCTCTGCTCTGTAACTGTGAAGAAGAAGGCAACAAATCTCTACAATCTTAGTGAAACAAACCATCAAATCATTGGTGAACATCAGAAGCAATTTACAGAAGCAATTTACAGAAGTAATCACGCAAACAAGCTAACATTTTCTTATTTTTCCGACATTATCAAGGGCAATAAATACGTAATGTACATGTACATGTCAAATTGGCTCATTGTCAAACTCAGCCAAGATCATATGGAAACAAACCTTAAAAATATTTGTTGCTGAAAATCAGAAACAACTTTCTAAAGCTATTGCATGCACAAGATGCTGGAAGCTTGATGGACGACCCCACATCTCATAAGCTCTTCAAGCTGAGCTTACAATAGTAAGTTCAGGACAAAGACCTAATTTTTCACACCGAAGACCCATTTTACCAAAAATATCATTTACACATTTACACACCAAAGACGTCATTTTTACACTGTCAGCAAAGACGTCATTTTTACACACCAAATACATAATTTTTTACACACCCAAGACTTCATTTTTACCCACCAAAGACTTTTTTTACACACAAAAGACTTCATTTTACACACCAGACTTCATTTTTACACATCAAAGACGTCATTTTTACACAGCAAGACATCATTTTTACACACCAAATACCTAATTGTTACACGCAAGAATTTTTACACACCATTATGGTGTCAGATACAAAAGGTTCATACAGCACACATGCAAAGAGTTTTTTTTGTACTTCACTGTCAGAAATGACTGGTTCCCATTAATCTGATCTTATGTATACTTACTCTTTTATACTGACTGGAAACCAGTATACAAGCCTCCCATGTCTGTGTAAATATTTGGCAGAAAAGTTCAGCAGATCTTTGAAAATGTCTGACAAATGGTAGTCTTGGCGCTTGGCTATATGGTTCCCAGAGGACTGCTGTCTGTGGAGAATAGTAAATTCGTAATAGTTATATTGACTACTGTCAGACGGCAGGAATGATTAGCCCAACTTTTAAACAACATAGACAAATTGAATTTATGTCAAATACTTTTAAGTGAAATTTTAAGTTCAAAACTATTTTTAAATGTACTTCTTAAAAAAAAAGCATACCGAAGTAATGCATACCGAAATAATGCATACCAAAGTAATGCATACCAAAGTAATGCATACCGAAGTAATGCATACCAAAGTAATGCATACCGAAATAATGCATACCGAAGTAATGCATACCAAAGTAATGCATACCGAAATAATGCATACCAAAGTAATGCATACCGAAATAATGCATACCAAAGTAATGCATACCGAAGTAATGCATACCGAAGTAATGCATACCAAAGTAATGCATACCGAAATAATGCATACCGAAGGAATGCATACCGAAGGAATGCATACCGAAGTAATGCATACCGAAGTAATGCATACTGAAGTAATGCATACTGAAGTAATACCAAAGTAATGCATACCAAAGTAATGCATACCAAAGTATGTATTTTGAAAAAGATATTAAACCCAAGGACATAAACTATTTACACTTATAGTGTATGTGAAATAGGGATATACAATCTGAGGACATGGGACATTTAAACATAATATATGAGATAGAGATATCGAACCCAATGAGACAAGATATCTAAACTTAATGTTATAGCCCCCTACTATATACTAACTGTATATGTCTATGGTGTAAACTTACATGTCCTCTGCATACTAACTGTATACGTCTATGGTGTAAACTTACAGGTCCTCTATATACTAACTGTATATGTCTTTGGTGTAAACTTACAGGTCCTCTATATACTAACTGTATATGTCTTTGGTGTAAACTTACAGGTCCTCTATATACTAACTGTATATGTCTATGGTGTAAACTTACAGGTCCTCTATATACTAACTGTATATGTCTATGGTGTAAACTTACATGTCCTCTATATACTAACTGTATATGTCTATGGTGTAAACTTACATGTCCTCTATATACTAACTGTATATGTCTATGGTGTAAACTTACATGTCCTCTATATACTAACTGTATATGTCTATGGTGTAAACTTACAGGTCCTCTATATACTAACTGTATATGTCTATGGTGTAAACTTACATGTCCTCTATATACTAACTGTATATGTCTATGGTGTAAACTTACATGTCCTCTATATACTAACTGTATATGTCTATGGTGTAAACTTACATGTCCTCTATATACTAACTGTATATGTCTATGGTGTAAACTTACATGTCCTCTATATACTAACTGTATATGTCTATGGTGTAAACTTACATGTCCTCTATATACTAACTGTATATGTCTATGGTGTAAACTTACATGTCCTCTATATACTAACTGTATATGTCTATGGTGTAAACTTACATGTCCTCTATATACTAACTGTATATGTCTATGGTGTAAACTTACATGTCCTCTATATACTAACTGTATATGTCTATGGTGTAAACTTACATGTCCTCTATATACTAACTGTATATGTCTATCATGTCTATGGTGTAAACTTACATGTCCTCTATATACTAACTGTATATGTCTATGGTGTAAACTTACATGTCCTCTATATACTAACTGTATACGTCTATGGTGTAAACTTACATGTCCTCTATATACTAACTGTATATGTCTATGGTGTAAACTTACATGTCCTCTATATACTAACTGTATATGTCTATGGTGTAAACTTACATGTCCTCTATATACTAACTGTATATGTCTATCATGTCTATGGTGTAAACTTACATGTCCTCTATATACTCGTCATCCAACTTGGATGCAACCCTCTTGGCCCCTTCTCTAATACCATAGGGAGCTACATGTACAGGAAGTATAAGGTTTTTAAAATCATGGCAAAAGCATCTATGTTGAAAGGACAAACTCATCAACGGCTATTCCATTAAAAAATACCCAGGACCCCAGGAAGGCAATTTAATAAACCAAAATTTGGATCTTTAAACTCAATTTTGCATCTATGGGTAGGTGTTTTTATTTCAAAGTGCCTTTCTGGGGTCTCATGTATGTTTTAATGGAACAGTCCTAAGGTATTTATCAAAACACATCCTTAAATACAAAACTGCAAATAAGATTATGTGGAAACAAACTGATATTAAGCCAATGATGAAGATATGGGCATTGTTTTAATACAGAGATTAATGTCAGTAATTCAATTATACAGAAACTTTAAAGTGTGACCTTGAAGTTTGTGGTACGAACCCGATACTTGCACACGACAAATCTTCTCATTATGGTTGAGGTCTCTTTTCCGCCATCAACTGGCAAATTTTACATCAGATGTACACTCTTTCTGATGACGAGGTATACATATAACTTACATATTTTTAAAAAATACAAATTCTATACACAATATAAATGGCTTTTATAACCAGCCAGACCAAACCCCAAAACTCGGAGCATCGAATTAAAAGTTACCAACTCATATTTCACTTTACACATATTCAATCATGGTTATTTTAAGAACCTTGAATAAACCGATACTTTTAATCAGCACATATACATTAATACATGACCTGAACTCCTGATTAGAAATTTAATATTAATTGATTTTGCAGCGTTATTTTGCCGTTATCTGGCGGGTTAGTTTCTTTATCATTTTCGTAAAGTTTCATGGAAATCCCTTCAGTTCTTTCAAAGTTATGGCTGAGACATGTTTGTTTCGTAAGGAATGGACGGTGCGATACTATATGCCTCCCATCAGTCAGTCTTCATGTACTATGATGTTGCTGATATAGGCTGCCCACTAGTGGTTTCTTGAGAGAGCACCACCTGTAATGAATAGTGACCAAGGGCCAATGCTCTTAGCAGCATCTACATGTACAAAACTTTTACCACGACCATGCCAGTGCTAAACAAGCCTGTGAGGTCACAGTTCTAAGGCAATTTCTGAGAACAAAAGGTCAATGACGTTGAAGCTCTACTTATAGGTTTTGATCGCTAGATCAGCATTCCTGTGAAGTTTCATGAACATCTGTCAAGTAGTTTCATAGGAGTAGTCGCTACACGTTTTTACTATATAACTCTATGTAAACAAAGATGGCGGCTGGCAGCCATGTTTAATATCGAATCAAATAATTTCGACAAGGACCAACATCATGTCATGCTGATCATTTTAGAAAAAGTTCCATATTAATATCACTTATAGTTTTCAAGAAGTAGTCTCTACAAACTTGTTTTTTAAAAATCTATTTTTAGCTGTGGTGGCCATCTTGAATTTCTGGACGACCTGAAATTTAGCTAGGATCAACTAGACATCAAAAGCAACATTCCTGCGAAGTATGTGAAAATCCGTCAAGTAGTTCCAGAGGAGTAGTCGCTACAAAAAAAAGTTTACGGACAGACGGACGCCGCACCACGGCATAAGCTCTGCAGATCTTTGATCAGTAGAGCTAAAAACCATTGAAAATGGTTGCAAGACCAACTATTACTATTACAGTAAATGAAAAATGAATGTCTATGTCGTAGAAAATCAGTTTTAATTGTCACAGCAAAGAAATTTAAAACATGCCTGATACAAGGTGATTAAGATGTACCTTTTGATGTTAAGCGATTAAAGTTGTGGAGCATTTCAAGTTCTCGTGGCATTGTCTTGTCATAGGTTAGTAACTGAGTAATGTGATCTTTTCACACCAGACATCGGCAAAGTGATACAGGCGCCATGTGTACTTACGATCAGTTATTATGGCATCAAACAATGTCTGTTCTCTCCACATATTATCGTTGGATGAGTCAGCCACAAGGGCGTCTATGTACAAATGTTCCAGTCCATACTGACGCAGATTTGATTGTATACTCTCGTCAGAAGACCTTTTCTTCTCATTACATCTACTTGGTCTTGCTGTAAGAATAAGGAAACTTAAGTGTGCTTACACACGAGTGGTTATTAAATACAAATTACAAGGAATGTATAAAGTCAAGTTTATGAAACTGAATGCAATTTGTGCACTTAAAACAATTATGCGATTATAATTAAGCCATTATAATTTGGGAATATCTATCCGATCATCAGCATTGGAAGAAATAGTATGTTACCCTTAAATTATAAAATAAGATGACACATATCTCTTGGCACCATCTTATCTTTTATACGGAGACAAGAAGTGTAATACATAACTTGAAAAACACCTCTTTATAGCCAAAAGTTTAATAAATGTTTATATAAAGGACATCTTGATAGTAATTTAAGCAATAAGCTCTGCAAAAAAAATGTTCAAGTTTCACTCCAGAAAAATCCTGTTTCCGAGACAACTATTGATATTAAAAAAAACTTTATATCAAAAGGCACCACAAGATCACCAGCTTGATTTGTTTAGCAAGCGTCTTGGCGGTTTTGGATTTATGCTCCAGAAATGAAAAGAAACATGGACAGAGTCATTTACTCACTTCTAAAACTTTGTTAGGCTACAAGAATTGTCTTGCCATTGTCTTGCCAAAGACACACACTGGTGCCTGTGAGGCGTGAGCCCGTGATCTTAAGATTCAGAGTCAACCCTGCTATATAATGGGCCATCACGGATAAAATTAATTTGAAATGAAATAAATTTTGAGTATTGCTATTACAAGTACAATTATACCTTTGGCGTGAAGAAGAAGGTAGTCTATATCTGTGCCCATAACAAACGCTCCAAAATGAGCTGCAGCTACCAGCAAACTTCCTGAAAAATATATAATTTAAGCAATAAAAGTATTTGCAAGACTTGGGCTTGTCTTCCATAATCTGACGATATTATATACCCTGATCCGACTTCAGTTTGTCTATCCTGAAGTTAAAAAGTTTAAAGGAAGTACATCAGGATTAGTATTTGTTTTAGAATTGTTTAAATACATTAGTTATGTATTTTATTGATAAAAATCAACTAAATGAGCCATTAATCACCAAAAGGAACAGCACTGATCATATAAAATAAACAACCCGAAGAAGGTATTTCCTATCTATAGTTACGCGCCAGGGATAGCTATTTTGATCTTGATGGTAAAATAAATCACAATGTATTGCAATATGTAGATATTGATTATTTGCTACGCACGGTGGCTTTTTATAACTTTAGGATATCTGTATGGACTAACACGACGGATTGTTATTAATAATTACTGCACTTTATTATAGGAAACTGTTAATGTTCCATCTATATCTTTGCATCATTTCATGTTTTAAATTGGTAATTAAATAGCTTTTTATTTTTTTAAAATAAATTTAACAAGCCTGATCTACTCCCTTTAAGCCTTTTAATAGAAACCGTCTGCAAAGGGTACCAAATAAAATGGTACCAACTGTAGCATACTAGATCTGAACGGTATTAAAGTTACCATGTTGAAGAAACTCTGACAAACTTCTAAACCAAAAGTTGACTTTTTCAAGCAAGTGTGACATTGAATTGAATGTAACAGTCATGAAAACATTGATGTTGTTGGATAGCTAATGATCATAATTAACAACTGTGCAAATATCAAAATAAATCATTGAATAGTACACAAGTTATGTCAGATGTTAGGATGAAACTCAGACAAACTTCTTAACCAAAAGTTGAAGCCACCTGCCTACAGCACAACACTCATCACTCTTATAACTCGATTTTGGGTTAAAAGGGACAGTCCGTTTCAAAACTGTTTAGACTCAGCCTCTGAAAACAAGAATATCGATAGAACTGATGGATGCTCCCCAAATTGGGTGCTTTGTATTACACAGGGCAATAGAATTTAAATGAAGCTAGATGGTTCTTATGCTCTGCACACCCTCACATTGCCCTTTATCATTGTTTGAAGTTTCATTGCAGTTCCATTAATTAGTAGTTTTCAAGTCGTACTTAGGACAAGAATTATAAGTATAAAATTACCACGGGAATAACTCTAATGTGAATGAAGATAGAATTATGGTTCTCGTGTTCTGCACTTCCTCTCATTGTCCTCTGTTATTGTGTGAAGTTTCATTGCAGTTCCATTAGTAGGTTTTGAGTTATGCTCCAGACAAGAATTATAAGTATAAAATTATCAATGGCAATAACTCTAATTTAAATTAAGATAGAGTTATGGTTCTTAGGTTCTGCAACTACTCCCATTGCCCTCAATCATATTGTGAACTTTCATTGCAGTCTAATTCATAGTTTTAAAGTTACGCTCCGGACAAGAATTATAAATATCAAACTACAAAGGGCAATAATTCTAATTTAATTGAAGACAGAGTTAGTGGTCTTGCACTCTGCACTTCACCTCATTACCTTCTACCATTTACGTGAAGTTTCCTTGCAGTCCCATAAGTACTTTCGAAGTTAAGCTCCAGACAAGATTTATAAGTATAAAACAAGAAATGTCACTGTAAGTAACATATGCCCCCGAAGTGGTTTTGACATTTGACATGTAAGTATAACCTTGACCTTGGAGCCATGGACTTGGATTTTGCATGCGACATGTTGTCTTGTTGTGGTGAGCAATTGTGCTAAGTTGTTTGAAAATTCGTCCATGAATGTCGGAGTTATTAACCAGACACGAAAGCACTTCTTTTTTACATTTGATCTCTAAGTTTGACCTTAACCTTGGAGCCACGGATCCTGGATTTTGTGCGTGACACGTCTTGTTGTGGTGAGCACTTGTGCCAATTTATTTGAAAATCCGTCTGGGAATGCCAGAGTTAATGACCGGACACAATTGTACGGACGGACAGATGAACAGTGAATATTTTAAACAAACTAAATGCTTAAATTCTATCATTTTTCGCTGAAAGCACCTACCTGAGCCTACAAATGGATCAATCATCAGCATGTTCTTCTGGATCTTTCCTATGTTTGCCATTACCATGGACAGTCCCGCATCCATGCTCGTATTGGCTATTAAATAGAAACAAAAATACTCATGTTTGTGTTGGCTATACATAAACAAGACCTCGGTCTGAGGGTGTCTCACCCACTGCGACAAACGGCATATGAAATATTTTAATTTGTGCTTAAATGATGTCCACCAAAGATAACACTTCATATGACCAAGTATCAAACAAATAAAAGCGAGGTAATCATAAGAAGTTGTTACTGAGGTTAAGTGGTTTAATCAGGGTGTGGTTTGGGGAAAATAACGCAAAATATGACCTTAACCTTGGTATTTTTTGTCGTTCAACAATGTCCACCAATGCCAACAATACATAATATGACCAAGTATCAAAGACATAAAGTGAGGCAATCACATAAAGTTAACTGAGGTTAAGTTACCTAACCAAGTTTAAGTTACCTAAACTAAAGTTAAGTTTGGGGAAAATAACAAAAAATATGACCTTGACTTTGGTATTTTTTGTCGTTCATCGATGTCCACCAATGTCAACAACACATATGACCAAGTATCAAAGACATAAAGTGAGGCAATCACATAAAGCTAACTTACCTAACCAAGGTTAAGTTTTAGGAAAATAATGCAAACTACAACCTTGACCTTGGTAATTTTGGCATTACACAGGGCTTTTCCCAGGTATTTTGGGAAAAAGGACCCTTGTAAATTTGGGAAATTTCTATCGTAAAATCGACCAAATTGGGGGAAAAAATCGTCGATAAAATGGCCAATTGAGAATTGTTAACGTCAACCATGTCAACATTTTGTAAGTTAGGGCGAGGTAAAAGACTAAAAGGTATTAATAGGACCACTATTACATCACTAACATACCACTGATATTGATTAGTATGTAACATAAGGGATGTATCAGTACAACATACATGTAAAAAAAAAATTGAGCATTGGGAACGGGTCCGTTTTTTAGCCTCGTTGGACACCTTGAAAAAGCCCTGTTCCATAATGTCCCTTGACCCAACAAAGCATCTGATAAAGTTTCAGAAAAATTGGAGCAGTGGTTGTTGAGATATAGTTGTTGGAGCAGTGGTTGTTGAGATATAGTTGTTGGAGCAGTGGTTGTTGAGATATAGTTGTTGGAGCAGTGGTTGTTGAGATATAGTTGTTGGAGCAGTGGTTGTTGAGATATAGTTGATTTAAAATGTGGCGGAAAAGTGACTGCTATGTCTCGCTACCCACTATCGTGGGAGAGACAAAAAAGAAAAATCGGCAAGAATTTTATTTAGTCAAACGTTATAATCTTGTATACAAGTGTACCAATTTATATTATACATAATTATGATTCCACAGTGTAAGGTAATCATAATTGAAACATCAAACTCTTTTAAAGATTATTTCAGCTATTACTTACAGAACAATAGTATGGAATACAATTCCTTTACATATACGTAACATCAATAGCCTCAATTCGTATAAATACAATTTAAAACATTTCCCCCCCCCCCCCCAAAAAACAGGATATAAACTAGCTGATATTACTATTTATTATATACCTAACAATAATATATACATAGTACCTTCATCTTCTTACAATGGAATACAACAACCTGTATCACATTACAGGTTATCACTACGCTACTAAAAATAGAATTAGTATCACTATTTTACAAAAAATAGAACGGCGATTTTTCCAATGTTTCAAGCAAGTTTAAGCCACTATGCGTGAGAATGTTAAGACGACATTACGTCATACAAACAAAACAAGTAGGTCAGACCAATGAACACCAACACCTTAAAACTATATACATTTTCCCGCTGCACTTTATCGAGAAATAATATGCTTTAATGAATGTGTATGCAAAAGCAATGCAAATATTTCTATGTTAATGATGTGTAAGAGGTATATAATAAAAGGATCATTACTAGAGTAACGTGTTTTGGAAGTTTACAGTATCACCTCTCGTAGGTAAATGCCAGATCAGGATCAAACTAGAGGCTCTGCCTCTCGTGTGATCAATGATTTGACATTTACCTACTCAAGGTGATACAAACTTCCAGAACACGTTACTCTTGTATTAAATAATCCTTTTTTTTTTTTTTTTCAGCTTCTAAAAATAGAAGCCCATTTATTCTCCCCGTCTAATGGTGAGCAGAGGGTCGGGGAGGACCATCCCTCTGTACACCTTGCATCAATTTAATATTATGTTTACAATGTACATGTACTAGTTAAATAATATAATATATATATATAGCTGTATCCTTAACACATTGTGTACACATACACAAATCATTCACACTGAACACTCAACTGAACAGATATATTTCATGCATTTAAAAATATAAATAAATGTATTTATAGTTGCTCTACAAAATATGATTGTCTGCTGGCAAGTGTATAGTATTGTGTTATTAATAAATATAATTTCACTATAATTAAGCTATGGGGAGATGTTATTGAGAAAGAAAAAATGCGGGGAGGAGTGGGGTCATCTCAGCATGAGGCTTTTTACTAATATATATTTATTTAAAAAAGAAAAAAAGGTTGCTAGGTTTTCATGTTAAGAAGTTATGAAAGTTTTCCCATGTTTTTAAGAAACAGTCATATTTATTTTCTGTAATTGCTATTTCTTCATCTGTTTTATAAAAAAGTTGTAGTCTATTTTTCAGTGTAGTGAGGCTAGGTTTATTTTTTGAGCATCGACAATAGTATAAGTAGTACTTTGTTTCCAACAATATATGCTGATTAAGAACACTTGTGTTTTCATCATATATTCCAAAGATACATGACCTCTTTTCAAAATCTATTTCCTCATTATTTTGTTTTAACCAGTCCTTAAGGTTTGTCAGTATACTTTGTGAAAGCTGGCATTCCCACAGTAAATGTGTAATTGTTTCACTGACTGATGAACAGAAAGAACAAAGTGGACTCTCTAAATTTCATGGAGAAACTTGTTTGTTGCTAAAATATTGTGATTTATTCTTATCTGAAACCATTGTAAAGTGGTATCCTTTGTTATTGTGAAAGGCCATGTATAAATTTGACTCCAGGTATCTTCACTGAAGTTATACATTCTAGTCCATGTGATTTTACCACTAGGACATTCATTATTTTGATTTAATATTTGATACATGATACAACTCCTTTTTTATTTCTTAAATATATTTTTAGTGGAGTTGGTAGCACAGGAGTTTCCAACTTCGTTGTTCTTTTACTATCTGTTATTTCTTTCTCCATTTTTTTGATAGCTACCACTAACCCATTATATTGTAAAAAAATAATAATTTTAATTCATCATATAAATATATTTTTCCATCCTTTCCCATTAAGTCATTTATTATTCGTAAGCCCTTATTATACCATGATTTTATAAAAAATGCACTTGTGCCTATACATATACTTTTATTATAAAATATTGGGCTGGATAGATAATAGTCCTCATTGGCTGGTTGATACTTTGATACAAAGTGTATGTGTGCCTTATTAATAAAGAACATCTTGCCAAAAAACGTTTTTTATACTTCCCAATTTCTTATTTATATGCAAAATACCGCAGTTAAACAGTTTACCTATATCTATATATGACTTTAGGATATTTTCATATTTGAATTGGTCTGTTACTATTCTTCTAATCCATGTTGTTTTTAAAGCTGTTATAAAGGCATTTATATTTATCAGTAATAATCCTATTATAATTATGTTGCTGTTGTGTTATTTTTATTTTTTTTATTTTATTTTTTTTTCTTGAGTGAAACTGGCACTGTATACTACATATGTAAATGCTTAAATACATTTGTCATATATGACACTATGGATATCTTATGAATTGAATTGAAATGGGGTTTTAAGGCGCACCAACACATTACAGGTTATATGGCGCCTAACAGGCATGAACATGCCAGGCTCATCTTCCATGTACATCGAGATAAAATATGGAAAATGGGCCTAGAACCTTCTCACCCTGAACTGCAGAGTCGAATGTATTAACCAATGAGTGTTTGTCGGATTTGTAGTATTGTTATGCATATGGATGTTTTTATATGTATTTGTAACTTTTATAGCATTATTGTTCGAAGGCTACATTGAAAATAAGTGTATGTATTTTATATGCATAACTTAATGTGTTTTAACCTTCGTTAAATAAAGAAATTATTATTATTATTATTATTATATAACAAATGAAAATTAGTTATAATACACAGTGTAACATATACTATGTACATTAGTATAAGATACACAGTTTCCCAAGTATAAAATAAATAGAGATTATTTAACTGCTGGGATCGATTATAGGGAAATCCTTCACGAGATGGTAGACGTGTGGTTCTTTTCTACGATCGAGTGAAGGATTTTCCGATAATCGAACACAGCAGTTAAATAATCTATTTATTACATTTTAAATCAGTTTTATATGCATGATTTTAACAAAAATTATTCGCGTTATTGAACGTTATCGGCGGTTGACGTTGACGTCAGCACCACTGTAATGACGTCATAACTCAGCGTCACAGTTAGTTATTTTTGTGTTCGGAGCTAGTTAATATTTAAAATTATGAATATTCTTTCACTGAGAAATCCAAATCTTTCACCGATGAAAATGTAATAAACACAGTTTCCCAAGTATAGAATAAACAGTGTCCAAAATACAGGATATACATTGTCCAAAATACAGGATATACAGTGTCTCAGGTATAAGATACACAATGTTCCATATGTTCTATTGACTTCTTATGTTCTGTGTATAGCTCCGACTCTTTCATGAGTGTGTAGAATACAGGTAGTCTTCTCCATAAATATGTAGCCAGTATTTAAAATGCGCAGCCATCTGATTGGTTGAAAAAGTAAGGTAAACACTAAAATCTGCAAGGCGCGTCCCTGCCTATACACAGATACTCAGCTGCGTAATTAAAATCTGAGAAGCAAAACTTTTTTTAGCTGTATTTAAATTAATTTTAATTTTGCTCAATTGCAAGAATCCAGATCGCACCAGACAGTCTTATGTAGTAAAAATATCAAAATCTGTAAGAAAATCCGTGTATTTTTGGTTCATCATTTTGCTACCAAAATACGCCATAACGCACAATTTGGCGTCTTTATTTTAGCACGGTCAAACCCAATCCAGGGGTGTAAAATATTTTCAAGGGCTACTTGACCTGTAGGTCTATCAGCTGAAAAAAGTCACTCGACCTTACCAACTTTTAAGTTGATCTTCTACTTTTTCATAATATTAAATGATTTTATATATAAAAAGTGTTAATATATAGACTATTAGTATTGTTTACTATTTTTTAAACTATATTTCAGTTAACAGTTTACAGAACAAGTGTATACTTTTGTTCACTTGTAGACTAACTGTATAAAACAATTTTATTAATTAATCTTTTTTAATTGAAATATGTTTTTATTAGTGGTCCATATAAAAGACTGCATGGTTTTATGATTCTAAATTTGAAAGTTAGTTTTGCAGAGTTGAATTATTGAATTGTTTATTTCCTGTATTTTTTACCATTCTACTAAGTAGCACCTATGTTTTACTATTAAAGGAATGAAAAAGTATAATGTTTTGTCAGTGGTGCGTACGGCAGACTTGATAAATCTCCATTTTACCTCTCTTTGCCTTTTTGTTCTATCATATACAGCTTGTTGTTGCTTACGTTCTTCTACCATTTATTTTGAACGAGTCTCATCGTCGCCCGATGTATTTTTCCTTAAAATAGCGATCTAATATCTCGTTGTTTTGGTTGTGAGTCGAACGAGTCGCCTTGTTTTTTTACATTTTTACGGGAAAATCAACGGTGTAGACATAAATATTTCACACGCTGACTCATATATGACGTAAACGTAAATATCTGAGTAATCCAAATTTCACGTGCACCTGCCAGATTGGTTTACGTGAAGTGTATTCAGTAAACTTTCGATGTTAACATTACGATAATACAGTCTGTTAACCTAGTTACCAACATGCGCTTGTTTTGAAACTGAAAAGATCGATCTTTTTTTCTTCACCACAATAAAACTGATCGACCGATCGGTCTAGTATTTAGGATTTTTGACTCGACCTTCGTGACGTTCTGGTCGCCATGGCGAGCAGTCGAGTGATATTTTACACCCCTGCAATCTTGCGTAATGGGGAAAAAGCCTGTCAGCTGTGAATTTCATGAGGGTGGTTACAAACGTAAGAGTTATTAAGAAATGTAATAAATTGTTTGTGCTTCAGAATTGCCTCGACGAATTCTGCAACCGTTTAAAATACTGGATTATGGAAATTGAAGAGGTAGTTCCATTGCCATTTGTCAGTGTCGTACAGAGTCTAGATATGATGTCATTATACAAATAAACGATGTTTATCATACTAAAACATTATATATAGGCAACTACAGTAATAAAAGTTTCTTTAATATTTGGCTTAGTTGTAATTATGAATAGGAACATATATTCATGCCTATTTAATACTGAATTCATTAAACTCTTTGGATAAAACTGATATGATGCTAAGCACAGCATTGCATCCTAATATTTTATCCAACTCATTTAATAAATTCAATATTAAACAGACACTCATGTAAGATCCTCTAAATATGGTTTACCAAGTCAAATAGTATATTTTACGGTTTTATAAATATATTTTATAATGAACCGACAGTTTCTGATAAGAAGTAAGTTTATAAGAGGCAATCCAGAGTAAAATTGTATTTAACCGTGTAAAACATCTTAAACAAATAACCATTAAACAAATTACAATTTTTACTATTTTCAACATGTTTTGGCAGCCATTATAAAAACGGTAGCCATTTTGAACTTAAAATATACCCAGATTATATTTCATAACCCATTATCATTTTGCAGAATTTGTTCAGATTGCCATATAAATATATTTTATTAGAATCTGATACATTTCGGTTTAAATGATTATTTATTGTGTATGTAGTTTGAAAATGGTGGC
Source organism: Cyrtodaria siliqua (assembly GCA_037043455.1). Taxonomy (NCBI): domain Eukaryota; kingdom Metazoa; phylum Mollusca; class Bivalvia; order Adapedonta; family Hiatellidae; genus Cyrtodaria; species Cyrtodaria siliqua. The sequence goes on along the minus strand of JAWPHD010002602.1, from coordinate 130,721 downwards.
CATTTTGAAAATGTGGGTGCATAGCCAAATCTTTTTAGTATGGTATTGCCAGATTGGTTTACTTGCAAAGTTTGGTGCTTTTGTCAAACAATGCACCTTTGTTCACGGATCTGCCTTACTACTATATATAGGCCAATTGACCAAAATGATCATTACATACCGATAAAATGTCTGTTCTGTAGATGATACTCTCTAATCCGGTCTCTTTGTCCATCAGCAATCTGTAATTATATGGTCTTTCTACATATAAAAGGAAAAACATGCAATACAATAACCATCCAGTTAATAGATGTTAACCTATTAGTTTTGCTGTTGGCAGAAAGTGACTAACACTGGCATTGACTATTTTGGAGAACATATAAATGTGGGACTGAATCACATTTCTCACGAAAAATATTTTTTTGACGTAAGACTTACTTAACTTAACCATAAAAACATTTTGTATGGCATATTATATAAATCAACATTTCATTTAAGATGCAAATATATTGAACTATCTCAAAAATATCATTATGTATGAAAATGACTCTAGATAGCTAGAACAGCATACTGGTCAAATCTGTTTTAAGCCTCTATTAATAAATTAGATTTGATATTAATAAACATTTACAGTTTTCCATTAAAATGACCTTTTACCCATTTTCCAAAATAAATATCCACGGGTTCCTTTGCTGGTTGATACCCAAATGGACCGTAATGCTCGATGATGTAATAACTATGGACTGCATGTTTTAGGTCAACCTTCCCTTGAAAGTCCAGAACATCAAACGGTAAACTCTGAAACAACATGGAAATCCAGAACATCAAACGGTAAACTCTGAAACAACATGGAAATCCAAAACATCAAACAGTAAACTCTGAAACAACATGGAAATCTAGCACATAAAACGGTAAACTCTGAAACAACATGGAAATCCAGAACATCAAACGGTAAACTCTGAAACAACATTTCGTTGAAATCCGGCCAGAGATTCAGGAGAACTAGTATGTACAACGTCAGTGTATGAAAACTTTTAATGTGTCATAACTCTGCAAAAATTCATTCAACTGGAACACGGCTTGGTACTGATCATCCCTGCCAAGATTCGTTGAAATCCGGTCTGGGATGCAGGACAATAAGTTGTGACAAAGTATGTGTACTAAAACCGTAAAAGGGCTAAAAATCATTCAACCAGAACAAGGCAATAACAGGTGCAACTAGGCTTGATACTGATCATCCCCGCCAAGTTTCATTGAAATCCGGCAAGGAGTTCAGAAGAGACTAATCTGGACAAAGTTTGTGTACTAAAACCTTTAAAGGGCCATAACTCTGCCAAAAATCATTCAACCGGAATATGGCGATGATATGCATAACTAGGCTTGATACTCTGTGATAAAAAGGATTTTGTTGAAATCCGGCCAAGGGTTCCGGAGAACTGGTCCGGAAAATGTTTATGTATCAAAAACATTTAAAGGGCCTTTAATAACTCCACCAAAAATCTGTAAACTGGAATGTGACGATGATGTGCACAACTAGGCTTGGTTCTGATTATCCTTGCAAAGTTTCCTTGAAATCCGGCCAGGGGTTCAGGAGGGGTTCAGGAGAATTAGTCCAGACAAAGTTTGTGTATTAAAACCTTTAAAGGGCCATAACTCTGCCAAAAATCATTCAACTGGAACACGATGATGATATGCATAACTAGACCTTGAACTGATCATCCCTGCATTGAAATCGGCCAAATGAAGACTGTTTCGTCTTAATGAGGCAAAATGCAGCATTTTTTAACTAAATCAAGGGTCATAACTTCGTGTTATTAATCTGATTTGATTGGTTTTGGAACTTGTCCAAGCTTTCATTGATAGTAACAATCTGGTAAAGTTTGGTAAAGATCAGATGAAAAATGAAGGCCCTATTCAGTGATTAGGAGCCAGAGTGATTAGGATAGCCAATATGCCTGGGCTCTTCATTGGACCAAAAAATGTTTACCATTCAAAAATAGGTCAAATAAGATTATTTTGTTAATATAATTCTAGAATCCATAGTATCGAGCAATTTCATATATACTGTGTTTGTGCCACTAGTTTGTGCGCCGTAAAACCCAATTCAATTTTCATGTTCATTGGTTAATTACGCCCTCCTGTGGTACCATGTCGGTGGTACCATCCAAAGTAGAAGATCAAGTTTACATCCAAGGTAGAATAAGACCTCAATGTCTCCTACCACTTAGTTGAGATGAAGTCAGAACATGGGGGTGAGGATGTTGTTGGCTCACTTTGCATACTTTTTATCTTGATGTAAATGGAGAGGGAGCTTTCCTTTTTATGACATATGATATTTTATGTTGGTGCGTCGTGAAACCAATCAATCAATCAAACAATCAATCAATCAATCAATCAATCAATCAATCAATCAATCAATCAATCAATCAAAAAATCAATCAATCAATCAAGCAACCAACCAAGCAACCAAGCATGTAAATTTACCCATGATGGCAAAAAGGGATGACACAGTAATCGTTCTGTTTTTTGTGGCCTCGCATACAACTCAAAATAAATGGCTTCAATGCACGAAAACAGATGACATGTTGTTTACATGTACGTTTGTATCATGGGCTACTTTCTGTTTTTAATAACGGAGTTAGAAAGTCATTATTTAAGCTAAAAGGGTATAAATCTTTGTATAAGAAAGGTTAATTATTACCATTTTGATAAAAGTTAGACATCTTGTTTTTTGTGTTGTTGTTATTCAAAAATGCAACTTTTTTTCCGGCGATCTCTTGTTGGGTTTCTAATCTTCCTCCAGTATAGACACATCATGTGAGTTGCAGTTAATAGGCGTCGTTGTGAAATATAAAGCACAAAGGTCGTAACACAGTCTATAGATTTTAGCTCATCTGTAAACACCGAGAACCCGTCAAGGATTTTCCGGAAAAACATGGCCGCGACCTCGGACTTTTTCCTTTGCAATTTGGTTTCGCCTATGGCGAGTGGCGAAGACAAATGAAGAGCCCAGTATGCTATATGTGCCAATGAGTTTCAATGGGCCAGTTACGGTTCTAATGGGCCATGTTCAAATGTGTCATTCAGACATCCGTCTAAGAAATAAATAAAAAAACGTAAAATCAACTAGGTACTGTCGACGAGGCACAGTTCTGCTAATGTTAAACTGATTTAATTATATCCTACATGTCCTATAAGAAAGTTTTTTCTCCATTCGAAATTATGTACCTATCCGAACTACTATGACACCGCACATTTCCGGACAGAAAATATCGCCTAAAATTCATTAGAAATATCGACAATTATAAACTTTTTTCATGCATTAATTTGTTTTCAGTGCCAAAAGGTTCGTCTTATCAAACAATAAAGAAAACGCAACTCTAACTATTATTCGTTGGTATCATTTATAATCACCTCAGGTCAATTATCTTCAACTTCTAGTTTCAATCACGTTTTCAATCGGGTGTCAACCATATTTTTAACATGCATTAGTCTGACTGTATCGGAAACTACGATTGGTCAGTTGTTTAGTTATATGAAATCTCATTGGATAAGGCCTTTATATTCCCTGTACAGTCTAATTTGTAAACAAAAGAATGGCGAGGTGCGAAATTTCCCTCGAGGGGATATCATAACAGTAGGCAAGCATGCTTCCCGCTGTGTTTTCCACTGGGATGGATCAAAGCAATTAATATAAGCCCTTCCCAGTGACGGCGGTTAATTAATTGATTGATTAACAAATTATACTGATGCGCCATATGGCGCACAATAGATCAGTGTCGATGGGCCATGTGTAATTTTATGCGACTATGGTGCAAGGCGCGTGCCTATCCCAATCACTGCCTATTGTCTTAACGAGGCAAAATATAGCATTTTTAACTAAATCAAGGACCATATCTCCGCTGTTATTTGTCCGATCTGGCTGGTTTTCGAACTTATCCGAGCTTTCATTGACATTAACAAGCTGGTAAAGTTTGGTAAAGATCGGATGAAAATTAAGGCACTATCATCTTAACGAGACAAAAGTTAACGACGGATGACAGACGGACGACTCGGCATCCCAGTAGAGCTAAAAAGTGGTACCTCTATTTTGTTGACCTTCTCCTTGTTTGTCAGTGTCTTGTTGAATGAACACACGTGGAACCTGTAGGTTTGCTGTGACTTGATATAGGGCTCCTGTAATTGACAGTTTCATACATAACTAGCTAGATTTAAATACATGTATGTAATTGAGTGTCTACAAAGTCAGTCCTGATAAAAGATGTGAAAATGTTCTTATTTGTTTTTTATAAACCTCAACTAGTTAAAATTACCTTCGGAAATATGTTTTGCAGGTCCAACGATTTATGTTGATTTGGAAAGGCATCACAAGCGCCGAATACTAATCTGTCATATACAAGTCCCTATGCTTAGTATGGTGGTTTAGGGGCATTCGTGGCCAAGTGGTAAAGGTCTCGGACTTTAAATCACTGGGCCCTCACCGCTGTGGGTTTGAGCCTTCATGGGACAAGGAATCTTTATGTAAGGAAGCTCTCCACTGGCTTGTGGAAGGTTGGTGGTTCTACCCGTGCCCGACCGAGCACGAAAATTGCCCAGAGGGGCACGTGGAGTCTTCCTCCACCAATGGAAGCTGAAAAGTTGCCATTTGACCTTAGCTGTTGGTGCAAATATAAAATCAAATTCAATTCAATTCATTTGGAATGGCAGTCAAGCAGAACGTAAAGTATCAGAAGAAGCTGGTTTGTTTGTACCTAGATACCCCAGGGTTCCCCACTCCCCTCCCACAGCCATTAAGGTGTTATATCAAAGGAATGACAGACAGTTGCCTAACTAGTTGCAACAACTACAATAGTTATGTTTAAAAAGAAAATAGAATAAAATTATGCAAGGCAGTTTGCTTTACATGTGTTTTAAAGAGGTCAGCTTTGATATATTTACATATCTTAAAAGTGCTTCGACAAAAATAAAATTGCAAAATGTCACAATATGCAAATCTGATGGGTTTTCTAGCTTCCAAAAAACAGACAACTTAAGATTACCATAGATTTAACTATGCGGTGTTGCAATCGCATGCATTGTAAATTCATGCAGCACATTCCACATATGTTAAAATATCATTGAGGTGAAGTTATCACATCTTGTCATATATTCAGCTTGAAAGAAAACAAAACAACCCTTAAAATTACATCAACCAATACTGAATACATACTATAAAAGATTTTGGTAATTTCCGAAGACCCATGCACATTTCCTCCTGGTTCTTGCCTTTGGACCACAGCTCAAACACAGACCTGCACGAGAGATTTACATTAGTATAACAGATCTGCTGGCAATACCTACACACCTTATTACTATTAGAGCAGATCTGCTACAATTTTAGCATGCCTTGTTAGAGCAGATCTGATAGCAATATTTACATTACCTTATTACAGCAGATCTAATGGCAGTATTTATATTATAACAGATCTGCTGGCAATACTTACATACCTTATTAATATTAGAGCAGATATGCTACCAATATTTACATATAACGTATTACAGCAGATCTGATTGAAGTATTTACATTAATAAAACAGATCTGCTGGCAATACTGGCAATATTTACATATCAGATTTGATGGCAATATTTACATTACCTTATTAGAGCAGATATGATGACAATATTTACATAGATAACGGATCTGCCGGCAATATTTACATACCTTATTAGAGCAGATTTGATGGCAATATTTACCTTATTAGAGCAGATTTACCTTAGAATATATATGCTGTCAATATTTACATATGTTATTAGAGCAGATCTGATGGCAATATTTACCTTATTGGAACAGATTAACAGTTACCTTATTAGAAAAGATATGATGGCAATATTTACCTTATTAGAGCAGATATGATGGCAATATTTACCTTATAGGAACAGATCTGCTGGCAACAGTTACCTTATTAGAACAGATATGATGGCAATATTTACTTTATTAGAACAGATATGATGGCAATATTTACCTTATTAGATCAGATATGATGGCAATATTTACCTTATTAGAGCAGATCTGATGGCAATATTTACTTCATTAGAGCACTGAGATCTGATGACAATATTTACCTTATTAGAATATATCTGTTGGCAATATTTACCTTATAAGAATATATCTGCTGGCAATATTTACCTTATTAGACCAGATCGGATGGCAATATTTACCTTATTGGAACAGATCTGCTGGCAACAGTTACCTTATTAGAACAGATCTGCTGGCAATATTTGACTTTTAAGGTATTAGAACAGATCTGGTGGCAATATTTGCCTTATTTCTGCTGGCATTATTTATCTTATTAGAACAGACCTGCTGGCAATATTTACCTATTTCGAACAGCCCTGCTGGCAATATTTACTTTATTCGAACAGACCTGCTGGCAATATTGACCTAATTAGAACAGATCTGCTGGCAATATTTACCTTATTAGAACAGACCTGCTGGCAATATTTACCTTAATAGAACAGATCCGCTGGCAATATTTACCTTTTAAGCTATTAGAACAGACCTGCTGGCAATATTTACCTTTTAAGAACAGATCATCATCTGCTGGTAATGTTTATCTTATTAGAACAGATCCGCTATCAATACTTACATTATTTCTGCTGGCAATATTTACCTTACTAGAACAGACCTGCTGGCAATATTTAACTTATTAGAACAGATTTTCTGGCAATATGTACCTTATTAGAACAGACATGCTGGCAATATTTACCTTATTAGAACATACCTGCTGGCAATATTTACCTTATTAGAACAGAGTGCTGGCAATATTTACCTTATTAGAACATACCTGCTGGCAATATTTACCTTATTAGAACAGACCTGCTGGCAATATTTACCTTATTAGAACATATCCGCTGGCAATATTTACCTTTTAAGCTTTTAGAACAGACCTGCTGGCAATATTTACCTTTTAAGAACAGATCATCATCTGCTGGTAATAGTTATTTTATTAGAACAGATCCACTGGCAATACTTGCATTATTTCTGCTGGCAATATTTACCGTACTAGAACAGATCTGCTGGCAATATTTACCTTATTAGAACAGACCTGCTGGCAATATTTACCTTAATAGAACAGATCCGCTGGCAATATTTACCTTTTAAGCTATTAGAACAGACCTGCTGGCAATATTTACCTTTTAAGAACAGATCATCATCTGCTGGTAATGTTTATCTTATTAGAACAGATCCGCTATCAATACTTACATTATTTCTGCTGGCAATATATACCTTACTAGAACAGACCTGCTGGCAATATTTAACTTATTAGAACAGATTTTCTGGCAATATGTACCTTATTAGAACAGACATGCTGGCAATATTTACCTTATTAGAACATACCTGCTGGCAATATTTACATTATTAGAACAGAGTGCTGGCAATATTTACCTTATTAGAACATACCTGCTGGCAATATTTACCTTATTAGAACAGACCTGCTGGCAATATTTACCTTATTAGAACATATCCGCTGGCAATATTTACCTTTTAAGCTTTTAGAACAGACCTGCTGGCAATATTTACCTTTTAAGAACAGATCATCATCTGCTGGTAATAGTTATTTTATTAGAACAGATCCACTGGCAATACTTGCATTATTTCTGCTGGCAATATTTACCGTACTAGAACAGACCTGCTGGCAATATTTAACTTATTAGAACAGATTTGCTGGCAATATGTACCTTATTAGAACAGACATGCTGGCAATATTTACCTTATTAGAACATACCTGCTGGCAATATTTACCTTATTAGAACATATCCGCTGGCAATATTTACCTTTTAAGCTATTAGAACAGACCTGCTGGCAATATTTACCTTTTAAGAACAGATCATCATCTGCTGGTAATAGTTATCTTATTAGAACAGATCTACTGGCAATACTTGCATTATTTCTGCTGGCAATATTTACCTTACTAGAACAGACCTGCTGGCAATATTTACCTTATTAGAACATACCTGCTGGCAATATTTACCTTATTAGAACAGAGCGCTGGCAATATTTACCTTAAATTAGAACATACCTGCTGGCAATATTTACCTTTTTAGAACAGATCTGCTGGCAATATTTACCTTATTAGAACAGATCTGCTGGCAATATTTACCTTATTAGAACATACCTGCTGGCAATATTTACCTTATTAGAACAGAGCGCTGGCAATATTTACCTTATTAGAACATACCTGCTGGCAATATTTACCTTATTAGAACTGATCTGCTGGCAATATTTACCTTATTATAACAGATCTGCTGCCAATATGTACCTTATTAGAACAGACATGCTGGCAGTATTTACCTTATTAGAACATACCTGCTGGCAATATTTACCTTATTAGAACAGAGCGCTGGCAATATTTACCTTATTAGAACATACCTGCTGGCAATATTTACCTTATTAGAACTGATCTGCTGGCAATATTTACCTTATTATAACAGATCTGCTGGCAATATTTACCTTATTAGAACAGATCTGCTGGCAATATTAACCTTATTAGAAAAGATCTGCTGGCAATATTTACTTTATTAGAACAGATCTGCTGGCAATATCTACCTTATTAGAACAGATCTGCTGGCAATATTTACCTTATTAGAACAGATCTGCTGGCAATATTTCTTGCATCATCCTCTGATGGTAGATCCAGGCTCATAAATGGATCCTAAATATAATAAAACGTATCAGTAGACAGAAAAGTAACTTCATAGAAAAAACACATTTAGAATTTAGATACAGTTTTAAATACCGTCACTTAAAGTTAGCTTCTGCTGAAAAATACAAAAAAAAAACACTTTAAACTTTGAAGTTGTTTCTTTCATATAAATTGAAACATATCAGTCGACAAAATAGTTACTTTACAAAGAACAAGAGCTGTCGGAGAACAGTGCAGCTAGACTCTTTGATTTTTCAGAGAATAATAAATTATATAGCCAATATATACCATCAGAAAACAAGGCTAAAACAATGTGGGTGGGGTTGGGGGCGCAAGGTTTGGGGTGCAACATAGCTATGTATAAGAATTGACCAAAACTACAGAGAAATATTAAAAAAAAATTGAGTGGGGGTGGGGTGGGGGTGAGTGGTGGGGGAGTGGGGGTGGTGAGGGCAATATATATGTGTAAGAAGCTATGTAAGAATTCACTAAAACAACACAAAAATATGTAAAGAAAAAAAAATCGTGTTTTGAGCGGGGATGGGGGAGAGGCGGTGGGTAGCGAGAGCAACATATATGTGTAAGAAGCTATGTACAAATTCACTATGTGTAAGAATTGACCAAAACAACACAGAAATTTGTAAAAAAAAAAAATGATGCATGGTTAGAAAGCCAAATAAATAACCTTTCTATTGATTGATGTTATTTCGAACAATTCTTCAAAGGTCAAATGAACGAGGAAAAACAAAATAAAAGCACTGCCGCAATTATCAAGAGGTTAATTTTTTCAAAATAGATAATGTTGAGTGAGCAAAATTAAATTATCTTTTTAACTTTTCTATAGAACCACTGGAAAAATCTCGAATGCATTGTGTGAACAATTAAGAATGGTGTGATTAATGTATTCTATTGGCATAACAATCGATTGAGTAATTAACAAACACGCATGTATCAATAAAAAAATAAATAACACCGGCAAACAAGGTAATGATAATTCGAACAACACATTATTAGTGTTCGTTTGTTTTCTTCTCGGTTTTCAGGTCGGCTGATTTAGTAATTTAATCAGTTAAAATTGTTGACAAAATCGAAAATGCAATGATTGTAAAATGCTCTCATTTCCAAGTTAGTTGCTGCAAAACGTGATTGTATGTACCATTTTCACGATTTGCGTGGGGTTTTCGTGTTTTTAGCGAATTGTTTTTTTTTAGTGTTTTGTTCTCAAACCAAGACATGTGAAATTGCGATGAAAAAAGATGACTGATGTTCGTGCTTAAAATCTACCTAAATACAAGTTCAATATGTATGTTATTACTTGCAATCATCAACAGGTATTGTACTGTATAAGTGAGAAAAAAAGTTAACCCTTCCATAAAAGAGATTTTTTTTCACCCTTCCATAAAATATACACGCTGATCCAAGAAAAAATATTGTTTTTAAAATGGCCAAGTTAAAATTATTATTTTGTTAAAATCAAAGTCATAAACCACTTAAAAACTGCCCTAAACACAATTTCAATATGTCTGTTATTCCTTGCAATCATCAGCAGGTACTTTTGTAAGTAAGAAAAAAAAGTTGACCCTTCCATAAAATATACATGTTGATCCAAGAGATTTTAATTTTTTTTTAAAAATGGCGAAATAAAAATATTTTTTTTGCTAAAATCAAAACCCACTTAAAAACTACCCTAAACACAATTTCAATATGTATGTTATAACTTGCAATCATCTACAGGTACGGTTTAATTGAGAGAAAAAAGTTTACCCTTCCGTAAAATATACATGCTAATCCAGGAGAAAAAAAACACGTTCAAAATGGCCAAGTAATGAAAAATTGTTTTTTGTTGAAATCAAAGTCATAACCCACTTAAAAACTACACCAAACACAAAGTGCCTATGTTTTGTATCATAAAAAAGATCGACTCGTATATAAAAAGCGTGAAAGGCGTATAAAAGAAACAAACAAAAGACTGCACGAACGTCAGCCATCTTTTTTTCATCGCAATTTCAAGCTTCCTGGTTTGAGAACAAAACACTAAAAAAGCAATTAAAAACTTGCTAAAAACACGAACAACCCACGCATATCGTGAAAAGGATACTTCCAATTACGTTTTGCAGCAGCTAACCATGTTGTTTATGACTTCAACCATAAATCGCGATAAATCATGGAGTGAAATCACAATTTATTTTCTAAAACATGCATGGCGTTAATGACCGAAGAATTCCAGCTTCGAGCAATTAGTGCAATCAATTATTCCATTGTTCACCATAAAAAATGCACTCTTACTTTGCCAATCCTGATTTCCTTACATGTGATACCTAGACTGAAAACATTGGCAAAGTGAGAAAACACTTTAAACTGTCAACTAGTTTCTTTCAATTTTACTCTTTTTATGAATTCAACTGGATATATAAAATATGAAGAGTTTAAAAATATAGAACAAAAATAAAAACTTGCCTTCACATCATGTGCTGGAATATTCACGTTGATGTTGAACAAGCTTAATATAGACTGCAATTCCTGAAATAGAAGATGAATATCATTCTACAAGAGAGCTATCTCACCAAAAGATGAACAGTGACATGATAGTCTGGAGTTCATCACTACAATGGATCTTGAGATATTTACCCCATTATCCCTATATACTAATGTTGGCCTGACTGGACAATGTTTGACCGCGGGTCTTCATTTGAGAAAACTTGATAGGTATACTGAATAACTGATCATTTCTGAAAACTATAAACTGTCAAAAACCTGTGAAAATAGATGTCATTAAAGACATTTTCTATAGTTTTTTTTTAACTTTTTGTACAGTAAGTCTGTTATATATATAGACAGAAAAGGCAAAAATAATGGTAGGTCACCATGCTTGTTAAAATTTTAAAAAATAATTTGTAATGCCACCGTCATGTCAAATTGTCAATCTGTCCAAAAAGTTGAACAAGTCCATAAAATAGCTAAATAAGATATTTTTGAAGTCTAATCATTTATTCATTGGTCACAATCATGACAATTCTGCTAAAATTGTATTAAAGTAAAGAACATTTAATTACAATAACATTTAAAGCTCATCTTTATGTAAAACCTATATTTTTTTACAAAATCTGTTGAGACCATTACCACAATTTATGCACAAATTACCGAACCCCCTATTATATACAATATCCTCTTTTTTTGTATGTTCCCAATAACAGAATTTTTTTTAACTTTCTAAGCACATAATTTAACATATATAAAAACAAAATGTGCAATAAAAATGATAGGTCCCCAAGCTTGTTTAGAAAAAGAATTTGAAACCCTACCCCTATGCTAAAAGGCCAAGTTTTGTATGAAATTATATAGAAATGGTATATTTTCCTTTTTTGTTATGTTCCTAATAACAGAATTTGTTCAAACTTCCTAGTCACTTATTTGAACATATAGTTAGACAATATATTCAATTAAATTTATAGGTCACCATGCATATTGAGATTTAATAATGGATTTTGGAACCGTACCATTATGTTTAAATTTTTTAATTTTGTTGGAATTTTTACAAAATGCTATATTTTTCCTATTTTATGTATCTAACAATAAAAAAAAATAAAAAAATAAAAAATTTAAATAAAAAAAATAATTCAAAAACAAAAAGACAAAAAATAGAACTAGACATCAAAAGCAACATTCCAGTAAATTTTTAGGAAAATCCATCCAATATTTAGAAGCGAAGTCGCCCAAAAAAGCTGCGCATTCTCGATTTTGCCATTATCAAATCTCGCTCTCGTTTTTCGCGAGATTTCGAGTTCGGGGTGTCTCAACACTAACCCTGTATAGTGAATACACAGTGTTTATTTGTTTTAGACACAATTTAGAGCGTATCATGCAAAAATATCATGCGAGTGCTGTTTCTAGTTGTGTTAGTAATATAAACTGTCAGAAAATTGACCTTTTCTGGGTAAAATGGCTTTTTTATTGCCATTATAATGCTACCTTGAAACCGAAAGTAGGTAGATGTGCGTTACTCAAAGATCAGAATCCTCGTGTTTCTTAAATTATTTAAAGTAATTAACTTTACTTATTACACTCAGTGAATTAATAAGAGATTATTAGTTCACTGTTACACTTAATTATATTCCACAAGCGAATATGTATCGCAAAAGTATTAAATATTAATATACTGTTGATAATTGTTACGGCATAGATAAAATAATTAACAGAACTCTGCAAAATATTTTTTATTTCATTCATAAATCAAACAAGTAATTGAACAGTCGCTTATGTTGGGTTTATGGCAGGTTGTTAATTGCAATCAACAGATAAAGGGTTTCTCCAATAGTAATAATGCGATACCCCGTGGCTAATTGGCTGTCCAAAGCAGGATGTTTTGCTTAGATCAAAGAGGCCATAAATCACAAACACTGGCTGCGCGTGGTGTGTTGACATCAGAGATATACTATAATTGTGTCATATTTTAATTGGTGCATACGGCGAGGGTAAAAAAATAACTTCAGCTAACTGTTTATTTATGGTATGCATTTGTGAAACTAAACACATTACAAATAGATTACGTTCAGTTGGATTTGTCAAAAAAAAAAAAAAAAAGGAAGTCTGTTACATGCTTGTTTGTTATTTAAATCGAAATTATGTATTTCATGTCACATATTCCATCTGTATTGCAGATAAACGAACTTTTAATTCAATTTAAGAAACACAATAATTATGATCTTCAGCTTTCCCACTTTATACATAATACATGTACACATAAAATTGAAAATTAAAATATTACACAATATATACTGTATATTGATATGATGTCAACACACCACGGGTAGCCAGTGTTTGTGATTTATGGCCTCTTTGATCTAAACAAAAATCCTGCTTTGGACAGCCAATTAGCCTAGGGGTACCGCATTATTACTATTGGAGAAACCCTTTATCTGTTGATTGCAATTAACAACCTGCCATAAACTGAACATTAGCAACTGTTCAATTAATTGTTTTTGGCATAGCTATATATCGATGTAGGTCCTATGATTTATGAAATCTTATACTGAGGTAGGAATAAAAATATATTGCAGAGTCCTGTTAATTATTTTACATAATAATTGTCGTAACAATTATCAACAGTAAATGACTCTTTGCAATACATATTCGTTTGTGGAATATACTTTTATGAAGATTTTGTACTTATGTTAAGTAGTGAATTTAAAACTCAGCATGCACAGTATTGGACTCTCAAACTACTGGTAGAAAAGATTCATGAACCGTTCCTGTTTACAAGAAAGTTATAACTTGTTAAATGTAATTTAAATGCAGGGACTTGCTTATTTAAGTGTAATAAGTAAAGATAATTAAATAATTTACGAAACGCGAGGAGTATGCTATTTGAGTAACCGTGGCGCACTTCTATATCTACTTTCAGTTTCAAGGTATCATTATAATGGCCATAAAAAAGCCATTTTACCCAGAAAAGGTCAATAGTCTGACAGTTTATATTACTAACACACCTACAAACAGCACTCGCACGATGTTTTTGCATGATACGTTCTTAAATTTGTCTAAAACAAATAAACACTGTATATTCACTATACAGAGTTAGTATTGAGACACCCCGAACTCGAAATCTCGCGAAAAACGAGAGCGAGATTTGATAATGGCAAAAGGGTGAATGGAAAACTACAGCAAATGCCTTTAAGTAAATGTGTTTTTATGCTTCTCTTTTATTTTAATTAAGTGAGACAACTATTTAACATTGAATATACAATGTATAGACACATATTTACCGCAATCCTAAAATCAAGATGTTCATGTGCAAATTGGAATAAATATTTTCTTGACGTTTTTATGGGCGCAGCCATATTGAAACGGTTGTGCGTTTAAACTGCACTCCGTATTAAAAGCACAACCAAACCATACATGTCCTGATTTTGTTTTTTGTTTTCTTCACAAAAAGGTTTGAACATTTCAGGCACACTCTCTATTCAAATAAATGCAATATATGCATAACGTGACAAGACCTTCACACCTGTAGAACTGAAGAGTTGCTATTCTGTTGTCGAAACTTCATTTTGCGCTGGAGCCACGATCATTGTTTGCTGCCACTACTAAGCGACATCTGAAATAACAAACTGGTCATGACTAAAAACTTTGAATGTATATGACAAAAACATGACACAAGGACCATGACTATATATTCCGATGACGTGACAAAAGGGTAAAAAAGTTACGGATCAACAACATCTGTCTTTTAATTCTCCAAACTTCGATGCGGTCAAACTGTGCTTCAGAAAGAAAGCAACATTCTAATAGACTGGTTTCATTTTAAATGTAATCAGGCCAATCCAGAAAAAATTCAGGCCTTCGCTATAGTCAAAACGACCGTAAATAAATCGCCAGTTTTAAAAAACTGTTTGGGGTTGATAGGCCCCCTTATCGATTGCAAACTAAATTTTGACTATCACATTGGAAATCTATGTAAAAAAGCTGCTCAGCAAGTAAATGTATTGCATCGCATAGTGGGTACATTAAATAAAGTAAACAAGTTAACAATCTTTCATACCTTCGTACTGTCAAATTGTAACTTTTGTTCCCTTACATGGCACTTTGTTCTGAAACCAACACGAAAACAATTGGAAAAACATCAAAAACGTGCACTTCGCTTTGTGTATAATGATTACAGTTCATCATATATATACTGCTCTTCTAGCAAAGGCAAATATACCAACATTACATATACGTCGTATGAGAACTATGGCACTTGAATACATTAAAATTGTAAATAAAATTGCTGCTCCAGTGCTGATGAGTAATCTTGTTGTTAAAAAGAATACCAAATATAATTGTACATACTCAAATATATTGCAGGTACCTAGTGTAAGGACTGATACATTCGGTAAGAACTCCTTCAGTTATGCCGCTCCTGTGCTGTAGAACTCCGTTCCTGGTAATTTCAGAACATCCATGATCTTCAAGCATGCAGGCATGGGCCTACAGGGCCTTCGCGTAGCTACGCGCCTGTATGAGAACATAAGGGTATGGTGGTATGGTGACATAATATGTAATGATATAGAGGGTATGGGACATACTATGTAAGGATATATAGGCTATGGGGACATAATATGTAAAGATATAGAGGGTATGGGGACATAATATGTAGGGATATACTATAGGGTATGGGGATATAGTATGTAATGAGAGGACTAAATATGTAAGAATATATAGGGTATTGGGACATAATATTTAAAGATATATAGGGTATGGGGACATACTATATTATAATACTAGTATATAGGCAATGGAGACATACTATGTAAGGATATAGAGGGTACGGGTACATACAATGTAAAAATATAGAGATTATGGGGACAAAATATGTAAGGATATATAGGATATGGAACATAATATGTAGGGATACATAGGGTACGGGGAAATACAATGTAAGATACATATGTTGCGGGGACACACTATGTCATGATAAATAGGATATGGGAACATAGTATGTACGAATATATAGGATATGGGGACTTGTATGTAAGGATATAAAGGGTACGTGAAATACAATGTAAGGTTATAGACTACAGAGGGTACAGGACTATGTGGTAATGTTTGTTGGTGATTGTTTAGTTTTCTTTTCATTAGTGAATACGACTCCCAGTTCTCTATTATTAAATGTTATAAGTGTTACAACAATTAATTTGACCCTATATATCATTTTGAAACATAATTCGTGTCTCTATTTAAATGTTACGTTACCATTACTATTTAAATTAAATTTATAATAATAAGAGCATGTTTTTTAATATCCTTGAGATTTAAATTTAAAACATAGAACATTGTCTAATATATATATTGTAATGTGGTCATCACATGCATGTTCCCATATGCATTCTACATTTCGATCAACAGTGTAGCATGAACTGGCAAACTTTTATAAGACACTTACAGTGGTTTAATAATCGCTTTTACCATATTTTAAAAGGTCGTAACAGCCAGATACAACTTTTTGCTGAACATCTTCCTTTCCGATTATTTAATAACATAAGGTCGTAAGTGCAATTGCTCAGATTACAAAGTCATTTTTTTTTGAAATAACAAATACTTTGTTTTATGAGAAAGCAAAATAACTACAGCTTATGTCATATGCGATTGTTCAGAGAATTCACACAGTTGATACTGTCAGTCCTTTTTTTTTTCGTTTTCCCGAAAACTATGATTTTTCACTTACAACGTTATAATTCTAGACCATCTTGGTACACCACGGTGTTGTGTTTTTATGTGTATTGTTTGGCAGTCGTAGAAGACCACGGTGTTGTGTTGTTATGAGCATTGTTTGTCAGTCGTAGAAGACCACGGTGTTGTGTTTGTTAAGTGCATTGTTTTGTTTGGCAGTCGTAGAAGTGATATGTGCATTGTTTGGCAGTCGTAGTATACCAGGGTGTTGTGTTGTTATGGTGCATTGTTTGGCAGTCGTAGTATACCAGGGTGTTGTGTTGTTATGGTGCATTGTTTGGCAGTCGTAGTATACCAGGGTGTTGTGTTGTTATGTGCATTGTTTGGCAGTCGTAGTATACCAGGGTGTTGTGTGTTATGTTCTCCGTATATTGAAAGTTCAGCTCTAGTACATCCTCGTTTTGCACATCTGGGTATGAGAATGTATTTCGCAAACGTTCAGATTTGGAATCAACAAAATCAGCTAGATGTCCTCCGAATAATGTGATTGGTCCTGGACCGTTGTGCCTGCGTTGTCATCTGACTCAAAAATCGCCCCAACGCGTCCACCGGATCAGTCCCATATCATAACTGTATTAATTAAGTAGTTTATAATAATCATATGAAGAATAACGTACGTCTCTGTGTTGACTACCACCCAGAGAGCCAGTACAACGACCGTCTAACCAGGTGGCAGTCAGTACTGAGTATGACCCAAATTTAGTCTACTATATAAGTAGACTATGTTATTCATACGAAGTTTATATATTATGTTGTTACTCTAATAGAAAGGGTTTACAATTTGGTACAATTATACTGAACGAACGAATTTAAATCAAACCATCAGTGATTTCGAGCCCAGCAGATAAAACATACAAGCTAATCCACTGGGCCGTTCAACATTATAGTTTTAGTCTAAATCTAAAGGTTTATGCACTTATATTACTATGAGGATAGGGACCATGTCAGTTAAATCCTATCAATAGTCAGCTAAACATGTATAATAATCACTTCCTTGGCGCCGTGAGGTAGGGCAGTCCCCACACTCACTTAGTCGTGGTGCATTATATAAATAAAAGTATGTGATTGGTCCTGGACCGTTGTGCCTGCGTTGTCATCAGACTCAAAAATCGCCCCAACGCGTCTACCGGATCAGTCCCATATCCTATCTGTATCAAGTGTTCAATTGTAACTCGGCTAATTATATAAGGGGGTTTGGGTGGTATATATGTAATCACAAGCAGATTAACTGTCTTTTTCTGATGATGATTATACACAGGATATTGCCATTACAACGTGAATATATATGAAAGTATGAAAGTATGGACAATATAGTCATAAATGCGTAAATAAGTTAGATTTTTTTTCGAAATGGGTGGCCTTAACATAATCACTAAGGGCGCTGAAAGTCAATTGCCTATGTTTTTTCAGTGGGTCGAGTAGATTATTTAGATTAAAAGGTATAGCGCTTTGTTGTAATTTTAACTTTAACTCTTCCCTTTTTATATCGAGCTGACTGCATTCAAGTAAAAAATGTTCAGTGGTGTATGGGACACAACAGGAAGTACAATTGTTATCAAGATATTTAATGATATGACTTCCTAAACTCGATGGTAATAAGTTGTATCCCATTCTGAGTCGTGTTATGGCTTTATTAAGGAGTTTATTGTCAGAGAATAAGGCATGATTTCTGAAATTACAACTAAGTCTAGTAAACTTTTTAAATTTATTGGCTTGATTGGTTAAATAAGTGTTTAATTTTTCCTTTATTTGTTTACGAATGCCAGAATAAACTTCTGAAGGTCCGAAGGGAATATCCTTATCGATAGCAGGGTGTTCTAGCCCTGCCTTGCAGGCAAGGTCGGCCTTTTCATTGCCTGCGATATTTACGTGGGCTGGACTCCATTCCAAGTTAACTATGAGATTTAGGATATTACATTCATTGAGTAGAATTAAAATGTTAGAAATAAGGTCTGGTCTAGACTTACTTGTCCTATCTTTAATTGAGTAAGGCTAGAGAGGGAATCCGAGAAGATAACTGATTTGGGAGGTTTATTTTGGATGATCCATTTAAGGGACTTGATTATTGCGATCAGCTCTGCAGTAAAAATAGAGAGTCCATCAGAAATTCTATTTATTTTAATAATATTTTTCGAGGGGATAACGTAGGCAGATGCCACACGCTCTGTGACAGGATCCTTAGATCCGTCAGTGTAAATGTTTATATAGGAAATATATTTATTGTCAATATGTTCATTAAAAACTTGTTTAATAAGTAAAGGGTTGTCTTGCTTTTTAATAATGTTTGTAATGGAGATATCAACTTTTGGTAGGGCTAGAGTCCATGGTGGAATATCTCTAGGATTAAAGTCCGCTATATTTATATTGTCTATTTTATAATCCTGCGTTAAATTAAGTATTGTTGTGCCAAACGGTTTTGGTTTTTTGCGAAATTTATTTTTGCAGTGTGTTGTTTTAAAGATCTCATTAACAGGATTAACTAATTTTCTCGTTTGGGTCCTGGCCCAGAAACGCAGCATCTGCTCCTCTCTATGTAAATGTAGTGGGAGAACTCCAGACTCGTGTTCTAGTAAATGTTTAGGTGTTGTATTCAGCGTTCCCAGTGCTATCCTTAATGCCTTATTTTGGATTATATCTAATTGTTGAAGAAGTGACGGTGCAGCACATGAATAAACGTGGAATCCATCAACTTTCTTTGCAAGACTAATTTAAAACTACCTATTGACCAATCAGATTTCACCTGGATGTCAGGTGACAATCTACTTTCCCTCTAAAACCTCTAAAACCTATTCAGCTATGACCAGTACTATTAAAGGGTGTTAGCCTAATAATGTTAAGGTTAGCATAACTTCAACACATGCAATCATTAGTTCCGTAATGCCGATACATATTAAAACAGTAAAAACACTCTCTACCACACCAGTGTTACAGTACTACAGTAATGTGACCGGGTGGGGTATCAAGGCATGTGTCTACGACGGGATATTCCAGTGTGGCAGTACTACAGTAATGTGACTGGGTGGGTATCATGGCATGTGTCTACGACGTGGTATTCCAGTGTGGCAGTACTACATTAATTTGACCAGGTCGGGTACCATGACATGTGTCTACGACGTGGTATTCCAGTGTGGTTGTACTACAGTACTGTGATTGCGTGGGGGTATCATGTCATGTGTCTACGACGTGGTATTCCAGTGTGGCAGTACAACAGTGATGTAACATGGCGCATGTCTACGACTTGGTATTCCAATGTGGTTGTACTACAGTAATGTGACTGGGTGGGGTATCCTGGCATGTGTCTACGACGTGGTATTCCAGTGTGGCTGTATTACAGTAATGTCATTGGATGGGGTATCATGGCATGTGTCTACGACGTGGTATTCCAGGTTGGCTGTACTACAGTAATGTGACTGGGTGGAGGATCATGGCATGTGTCTACGACGTGGTATTTCAGTGTGGCAGAACTACAGTAATATGACTGGGTGGGGTATCATGGCATGTGTCTACGACGTGGTATTCCAGGTTGGCTGTACTACAGTAATGTGACTGGGTGGAGGATCATGGCATGTGTCTACGACGTGGTATTTCAGTGTGGCAGAACTACAGTAATGTGACTGGGTAGGGGATCATGACATGTGTCTACGACGTGGTATTCCAGTGTGGCAGTACTACAGTAATGTAACTGGGTGGGGTATCATTGCCCGTGTCTACGACGTGATATTCCTGTCTGGCAGTACTACAGTAATGTAACTGGGTGTTGGATCACGGCATGTGTCTACGACGTGCTATTCCAGTGTGGTTGTACTACAGTAATGTAACTGGGTGGGGGTATGATGGCATGTGTCTACGACGTGGTATTCCAGTGTGGCTGTACTACAGTAATGTGACTGGGTGGAGTATCACGGCTTGTGTCTACGACGTGGTATTCCAGTGTGGTTGTACTACAGTAATGTGACCGGCAGGGGTATCATGGCATGTGTCTACGACGTGGTATTCCAGTGTGGCTGTAGTACAATAATGTGACTGGGTGGGGGATCATGACATGTGTCTACGACGTGGTATTCCAGTGTGGTTGTACTACAGTAATGTGACTGGGTGGGGTATCGTGGCATGTGTCTACGACGTGGTATTCCAGTGTGGCAGTACTACAGTAATGTAACCGGGTGGGTTTCATGGAATGTGTCTACGACGTGATATTCCAGTGTGGCAGTACTACAGTAATGTGACCAGGTGGGGTATCATGGCATGTGTCTACGACGTGGTATTCCAGTGTGGTTGTATATCAGTAATGTGACCGGGTGGGGTATCATGGCATGTGTCTACGACGTGGTATTCCAGTGTAGTTGTACTACAGTTATGTGACTGGGTGGGGTATCATTCCATGTGTCTACGACGTGGTATTCCAGTGTGGCAGTACGACAGTAATGTAGCTGGGTGGGGTATCATGGCATGTGTTTACGACGTGGTATTCCAGTGTGGTTTTACTACGGTAATGTGGCTGGGTGGGGGTATCATGGCAGGTGTCTACGACGTGGTATTCCAGTGTGGCTGTACTACAGTAATGTGACCGGGTGGGGGTATCATGACATGTGTCTAAGACGTGGTGTTCCAGGGTGGCAGTACTACAGTAATGTGACTGGGTGGGGGATCATGGCATGTGTCTACGACGTGGTATTCCAGTGTGGTTGTACTACAGTAATTTGAGTATGTGGGGTATCGTGGCATGTGTCTACGACGTCGTATTCCAGTGTGGCAGTATCACAGTAATGTGACTGGGTGGGCTATCATGGCATGTGTCTACGACGTGGTATTCTAGTGTCGCAGTACTACAGTAATGTGACTGGGTGGGGTATCATAGCATGTGACTACGACGTGGTATTCCAGTGTGGCAGTACTACAGTAATGTAACTGGGTGGGGTATCACGGCATGTGTCTACGACGTGGTATTCCAGTGTCCTTGTACTACAGTAATGTGATCGGGTGAGGTATTATGGCACGTGTCTACGACGTGGTATTCCAGTTTGGTTGTACTACTGTAATTTGACTGGGTGGGGTATCATGGCATGTGTCTACGACGTGGTATTCCAGTGTGGTTGTACTACAGTAATGTGAGTGGGTGGGGTATCATGGCATGTGTCTACGACGTGGTATTCCAGTGTGGCTGTACTACAGTAATGTGACTGGGTGGGGTATCATGGCATGTGTCTACGACGTTGTATTCCAGTGGCAGTACTACAGAAATGTGACTGAATGGGGTATCGTGGCATTTGTCTACGACGTGGTATTCCAGTGTTGCAGTACTACAGTAATGTGACCGGATGGGGTATCATGGCATGTGTCTACGACGGGGTATTCCAGTGTGGAAGTATTACAGTAATGTGACTGGGTTGGGTATCATGGCATGTGTCTACAACATGGTATTCCACTGTGGCTATACTATAGTAATTTGACTGGGTGGGGTATCATGGCATGTGTCTAGGACGTGGTATTTCAGTGTGGCTGTACTGCAGTAATGTGACTGTGTGGGGGATCATGGCATGTGTCTACGACGTGGTATTCCAGTGTGGCAGTACTACAGTAATGTGACTGGGTGGGGTATCATGGCATGTGTCTACGACGTGGTATTCCAGTGTGGTTGTATATCAGTAATGTGACCGGGTGGGGTATCATGGCATGTGTCTACGACGTGGTATTCCAGTGTAGTTGTACTACAGTTATGTGACTGGGTGGGGTATCATTCCATGTGTCTACGACGTGGTATTCCAGTGTGGCAGTACGACAGTAATGTAGCTGGGTGGGGTATCATGGCATGTGTTTACGACGTGGTATTCCAGTGTGGTTTTACTACGGTAATGTGGCTGGGTGGGGGTATCATGGCAGGTGTCTACGACGTGGTATTCCAGTGTGGCTGTACTACAGTAATGTGACCGGGTGGGGGTATCATGACATGTGTCTAAGACGTGGTGTTCCAGGGTGGCAGTACTACAGTAATGTGACTGGGTGGGGGATCATGGCATGTGTCTACGACGTGGTATTCCAGTGTGGTTGTACTACAGTAATTTGAGTATGTGGGGTATCGTGGCATGTGTCTACGACGTGGTATTCCAGTGTGGCAGTATCACAGTAATGTGACTGGGTGGGCTATCATGGCATGTGTCTACGACGTGGTATTCTAGTGTCGCAGTACTACAGTAATGTGACTGGGTGGGGTATCATAGCATGTGACTACGACGTGGTATTCCAGTGTGGCAGTACTACAGTAATGTAACTGGGTGGGGTATCACGGCATGTGTCTACGACGTGGTATTCCAGTGTCCTTGTACTACAGTAATGTGATCGGGTGAGGTATTATGGCACGTGTCTACGACGTGGTATTCCAGTTTGGTTGTACTACCGTAATTTGACTGGGTGGGGTATCATGGCATGTGTCTACGACGTGGTATTCCAGTGTGGTTGTACTACAGTAATGTGAGTGGGTGGGGTATCATGGCATGTGTCTACGACGTGGTATTCCAGTGTGGCTGTACTACAGTAATGTGACTGGGTGGGGTATCATGGCATGTGTCTACGACGTTGTATTCCAGTGGCAGTACTACAGAAATGTGACTGAATGGGGTATCGTGGCATTTGTCTACGACGTGGTATTCCAGTGTTGCAGTACTACAGTAATGTGACCGGATGGGGTATCATGGCATGTGTCTACGACGGGGTATTCCAGTGTGGAAGTATTACAGTAATGTGACTGGGTTGGGTATCATGGCATGTGTCTACAACATGGTATTCCACTGTGGCTATACTATAGTAATTTGACTGGGTGGGGTATCATGGCATGTGTCTAGGACGTGGTATTCCAGTGTGGCTGTACTGCAGTAATGTGACTGTGTGGGGGATCATGGCATGTGTCTACGACGTGGTATTCCAGTGTGGCAGTACTACAGTAATGTGACTGGGTGGGGTATCATGGCATGTGTCTACGACGGGGTATTCCAGTGTGGAAGTATTACAGTAATGTGACTGGGTTGGGTATCATGGCATGTGTCTACAACATGGTATTCCACTGTGGCTATACTATAGTAATTTGACTGGGTGGGGTATCATGGCATGTGTCTAGGACGTGGTATTCCAGTGTGGCTGTACTGCAGTAATGTGACTGTGTGGGGGATCATGGCATGTGTCTACGACGTGGTATTCCAGTGTGGCAGTACTACAGTAATGTGACTGGGTGGGGTATCATGGCATGTGTCTACGACGTGGTATTCCAGTGTGGTTGTATATCAGTAATGTGACCGGGTGGGGTATCATGGCATGTGTCTACGACGTGGTATTCCAGTGTAGTTGTACTACAGTTATGTGACTGGGTGGGGTATCATTCCATGTGTCTACGACGTGGTATTCCAGTGTGGCAGTACGACAGTAATGTAGCTGGGTGGGGTATCATGGCATGTGTTTACGACGTGGTATTCCAGTGTGGTTTTACTACGGTAATGTGGCTGGGTGGGGGTATCATGGCAGGTGTCTACGACGTGGTATTCCAGTGTGGCTGTACTACAGTAATGTGACCGGGTGGGGGTATCATGACATGTGTCTAAGACGTGGTGTTCCAGGGTGGCAGTACTACAGTAATGTGACTGGGTGGGGGATCATGGCATGTGTCTACGACGTGGTATTCCAGTGTGGTTGTACTACAGTAATTTGAGTATGTGGGGTATCGTGGCATGTGTCTACGACGTGGTATTCCAGTGTGGCAGTATCACAGTAATGTGACTGGGTGGGCTATCATGGCATGTGTCTACGACGTGGTATTCTAGTGTCGCAGTACTACAGTAATGTGACTGGGTGGGGTATCATAGCATGTGACTACGACGTGGTATTCCAGTGTGGCAGTACTACAGTAATGTAACTGGGTGGGGTATCACGGCATGTGTCTACGACGTGGTATTCCAGTGTCCTTGTACTACAGTAATGTGATCGGGTGAGGTATTATGGCACGTGTCTACGACGTGGTATTCCAGTTTGGTTGTACTACCGTAATTTGACTGGGTGGGGTATCATGGCATGTGTCTACGACGTGGTATTCCAGTGTGGTTGTACTACAGTAATGTGAGTGGGTGGGGTATCATGGCATGTGTCTACGACGTGGTATTCCAGTCAGGCTGTACTACAGTAATGTGACTGGGTGGGGTATCATGGCATGTGTCTACGACGTTGTATTCCAGTGGCAGTACTACAGAAATGTGACTGAATGGGGTATCGTGGCATTTGTCTACGACGTGGTATTCCAGTGTTGCAGTACTACAGTAATGTGACCGGATGGGGTATCATGGCATGTGTCTACGACGGGGTATTCCAGTGTGGAAGTATTACAGTAATGTGACTGGGTTGGGTATCATGGCATGTGTCTACAACATGGTATTCCACTGTGGCTATACTATAGTAATTTGACTGGGTGGGGTATCATGGCATGTGTCTAGGACGTGGTATTCCAGTGTGGCTGTACTGCAGTAATGTGACTGTGTGGGGGATCATGGCATGTGTCTACGACGTGGTATTCCAGTGTGGCAGTACTACAGTAATGTGACTGGGTGGGGTATCATGGCATGTGTCTACGACGTGGTATTCCAGTGTGGCTGTTCTACTGCAATGTGGCTGGGTGGGGGATCATGGCATGTGTCTACGACGTGGTATTTCAGTGTGGCAGAACTACAGTAATATGACTGGGTGGGGTATCATGGCATGTGTCTACGACGTGGTATTCCAGTGTGGCTGTACTACAGTAATGTGACTGGGTGGGATATCATGGCATGTGTCTACGACGTGGTATTCCAGTGTGGTTGTACAACAGTAATGTAACTGGATGGGGGTATGATGGCATGTGTCTACGACGTTGTATTCCAGTGTGGCAGTACTACAGTAATGTGACTGGGTGGGGTATCATGGCATGTGTCTACGACGTGGTATTCCAGTGTGGCTGTACGACAGTAATGTGACTGGGTGGGATATCATGGCATGTGTCTACGACGTGGTATTCCAGTGTGGTTGTACAACAGTAATGTAACTGGATGGGGGTATGATGGCATGTGTCTACGACGTTGTATTCCAGTGTGGCAGTACTACAGTAATGTGACTGGGTGGGGTATCATGGCATGTGTCTACGACGTTGTATTCCAGTGTGGCAGTACGACAGTAATGTGACTGGGTAGGGGATCATGACATGTGTCTACGACGTGGTATTTCAGTGTGGTTGTACTACAGTAATGTGACTGGGTAGGGGATCATGACATGTGTCTACGACGTAGTATTTCAGTGTGGTTGTACTACAGTAATGTTACTGGGTGGGGTATCATGGCATGTGTCTACGACGTGGTATTCCAGTGTGGCAGTACTACAGTAATGTAACTGGGTGGGGTATCATTGCCCGTGTCTACGACGTGATATTCCTGTCTGGCAGTACTACAGTAATGTAACTGGGTGTTGGATCACGGCATCTGTCTACGACGTGGTATTCCAGTGTGGTTGTACTACAGTAATGTAACTGGGTGGGGGTATGATGGCATGTGTCTACGACGTGGTATTCCAGTGTGGCTGTACTACAGTAATGTGACTGGGTGGAGTATCACGGCTTGTGTCTACGACGTGGTATTCCAGTGTGGTTGTACGACAGTAATGTGACCGGCCGGGGTATCATGACATGTGTCTAAGACGTGGTATTCCAGTGTGGCTGTAGTACAATAATGTGACTGGGTGGGGGATCATGACATGTGTCT
This sequence comes from Cyrtodaria siliqua, assembly GCA_037043455.1. Classification (NCBI taxonomy): domain Eukaryota; kingdom Metazoa; phylum Mollusca; class Bivalvia; order Adapedonta; family Hiatellidae; genus Cyrtodaria; species Cyrtodaria siliqua. Next base: position 104,086 of record JAWPHD010002602.1, on the reverse strand, counting down.
ACGACGTGGTATTCCAGTGTGGCTGTAGTACAGTAATGTGACTGGGTGGGGTATCATGACATGTGTCTACGACGTGGTATTCCAGTGTGGTTGTACTACAGTAATGTGACTGGGTGGGGGATCATGACATGTGTCTACGACGTGGTATTCCAGTGTGGTTGTACTACAGTAATGTGACTGGGTGGGGTATCGTGGCATGTGTCTACGACGTGGTATTCCAGTGTGGCAGTACTACAGTAATGTAACCGGTTGGGTTTCATGGAATGTGTCTACGACGTGATATTCCAGTGTGGCAGTACTACAGTAATGTGACCAGGTGGGGTATCATGGCATGTGTCTACGACGTGGTATTCCAGTGTGGTTGTACTACAGTAATGTGACTGGGTGGGGGATCATGACATGTGTCTACGACGTGGTATTCCAGTGTGGCTGTAGTACAGTAATGTGACTGGGTGGGGTATCATGACATGTGTCTACGACGTGGTATTCCAGTGTGGCTGTAGTACAGTAATGTGACTGGGTGGGGTATCATGACATGTGTCTACGACGTGGTATTCCAGTGTGGTTGTACTACAGTAATGTGACTGGGTGGGGGATCATGACATGTGTCTACGACGTGGTATTCCAGTGTGGTTGTACTACAGTAATGTGACTGGGTGGGGTATCGTGGCATGTGTCTACGACGTGGTATTCCAGTGTGGCAGTACTACAGTAATGTAACCGGTTGGGTTTCATGGAATGTGTCTACGACGTGATATTCCAGTGTGGCAGTACTACAGTAATGTGACCAGGTGGGGTATCATGGCATGTGTCTACGACGTGGTATTCCAGTGTGGTTGTATATCAGTAATGTGACCGGGTGGGGTATCATGGCATTTGTCTACGACGTCGTATTCCAGTGTAGTTGTACTACAGTTATGTGACTGGGTGGGGTATCATTCCATGTGTCTACGACGTGGTATTCCAGTGTGGCAGTACGACAGTAATGTAGCTGGGTGGGGTATCATGGCATGTGTCTACGACGTGGTATTCCAGTGTGGTTTTACTACGGTAATGTGGCTGGGTGGGGGTATCATGGCATGTGTCTACGACGTGGTATTCCAGTGTGGCTGTACTACAGTAATGTGACCGGGTGGGGGTATCATGACATGTGTCTAAGACGTGGTGTTCCAGGGTGGCAGTACTACAGTAATGTGACTGGGTGGGGGATCATGGCATGTGTCTACGACGTGGTATTCCAGTGTGGTTGTACTACAGTAATTTGAGTATGTGGGGTATCGTGGCATGTGTCTACGACGTGGTATTCCAGTGTGGCAGTATCACAGTAATGTGACTGGATGGGCTATCATGGCATGTGTCTACGACGTGGTATTTGAGTGTCGCAGTACTACAGTAATGTGATTGGGTGGGGTATCATGACATGTGTCTACGACGTGGTATTCCAGTGAGGTTGTACTACAGTAATGTGAATGGGTGGGGTATCATGGCATGTGACTAGGACATGATATTCCAGTGTGGCAGTACTACAGTAATGTAACTGGGTGGGGTATCACGGCATGTGTCTACGACGTGGTATTCCTGTGTCGTTGTACTACAGTTATGTGATCGGGTGAGGTATTATGGCATGTGTCTACGACGTGGTATTCCAGTTTGGTTGTACTACCGTAATTTGACTGGGTGGGGTATCATGGCATGTGTCTACGACGTGGTATTCCAGTGTGGTTGTACTACAGTAATGTGAGTGGGTGGGGTATCATGGCATGTGTCTACGACGTGGTATTCCAGTGTGGCTGTACTACAGTAATGTGACTGGGTGGGGTATCATGGCATGTGTCTACGACGTTGTATTCCAGTGGCAGTACTACAGAAATGTGACTGACTGGGATATCGTGGCATTTGTCTACGACGTGGTATTCCAGTGTTGCAGTACTACAGTAATGTGACCGGATGGGGTATCATGGCATGTGTCTACGACGGGGTATTCCAGTGTGGAAGTATTACAGTAATGTGACTGGGTTGGGTATCATGGCATGTGTCTACAACATGGTATTCCACTGTGGCTGTACTATAGTAATTTGACTGGGTGGGGTATCATGGCATGTGTCTAGGACGTGGTATTCCAGTGTGGCTGTACTGCAGTAATGTGACTGGGTGGAGGATCATGGCATGTGTCTACGACGTGGTATTCCAGTGTGGCTGTACTGCAGTAATGTGACTGTGTTGGGGATCATGGCATGTGTCTACGACGTGGTATTCCAGTGTGGCAGTACTACAGTAATGTGAGTGAGTGGGGGTTCATGGCATGTGTCTAGGACGTGGTATTCCAGTGTGGCTGTACTGAAGTAATGTGACTGTGTGGGGGATCATGGCATGTGTCTACGACGTGGTATTCCAGTGTGATTGTACTATAAAGCTACATGTGGATACCGTCAAGATATGACTAAATGATTGTTAAAACCGAGGTAAAATCCCATACATACAATTTCTAAATATCAAGCTGAGCTGGGTAGGAAATACTGCAATGGATTGCTTCATCTTTAAATCTTTAAACAGTGCAAATCACAGAATAGTTTGTCACAGTTACCTCAGTGATTTGCACTGTTTAAAGATTTAAAGATGAAGCATCTGGGTATATGAGACGTGTGGATGTTGACTACATCAGTCGAGACAGTACAGACACGTAATTAGTATATAAGACGTGTGGACGTTGACTACATCAGTCGAGACAGTACAGACACGTAATTAGTATATAAGACGTGTGGACGTTGACTACATCAGTCGAGACAGTACAGACACGTAACATACAATGAAACAAACTTTTAAGGCTCCCACGTCATAGACACATGCGATACACATGCGTCATAGACACCCACTCACATTATTGTAGTACAACTACACTGGAATACCACGTCGTAGACACATGCCATGATCCCCCACACAGTCACATTACTTCAGTACAGCCACACTGGAATACCACGTCCTAGACACATGCCATGAACCCCCACTCACTCACATTACTGTAGTACATCTACACTGGAATACCACGTCGTAGACACATGCCATGATCCCCCACACAGTCACATTACTGCAGTACAGCCACACTGGAATACCACGTCCTAGACACATGCCATGATACCCCACCCAGTCAAATTACTATAGTACAGCCACAGTGGAATACCATGTTGTAGACACATGCCATGATACCCAACCCAGTCACATTACTGTAATACTTCCACACTGGAATACCCCGTCGTAGACACATGCCATGATACCCCATCCGGTCACATTACTGTAGTACTGCAACACTGGAATACCACGTCGTAGACAAATGCCACGATATCCCAGTCAGTCACATTTCTGTAGTACTGCCACTGGAATACAACGTCGTAGACACATGCCATGATACCCCACCCAGTCACATTACTGTAGTACAGCCACACTGGAATACCACGTCGTAGACACATGCCATGATACCCCACCCACTCACATTACTGTAGTACAACCACACTGGAATACCACGTCGTAGACACATGCCATGATACCCCACCCAGTCAAATTACGGTAGTACAACCAAACTGGAATACCACGTCGTAGACACATGCCATAATACCTCACCCGATCACATAACTGTAGTACAACGACACTGGAATACCACGTCGTAGACACATGCCGTGATACCCCACCCAGTTACATTACTGTAGTACTGCCACACTGGAATACCACGTCGTAGTCACATGCCATGATACCCCACCCATTCACATTACTGTAGTACAACCTCACTGGAATACCACGTCGTAGACACATGTCATGATACCCCACCCAGTCACATTACTGTAGTACTGCGACACTAGAATACCACGTCGTAGACACATGCCATGATAGCCCACCCAGTCACATTACTGTGATACTGCCACACTGGAATACCACGTCGTAGACACATGCCACGATACCCCACATACTCAAATTACTGTAGTACAACCACACTGGAATACCACGTCGTAGACACATGCCATGATCCCCCACCCAGTCACATTACTGTAGTACTGCCACCCTGGAACACCACGTCTTAAACACATGTCATGATACCCCCACCCGGTCACATTACTGTAGTACAGCCACACTGGAATACCACGTCGTAGACACATGCCATGATACCCCCACCCAGCCACATTACCGTAGTAAAACCACACTGGAATACCACGTCGTAGACACATGCCATGATACCCCACCCAGCTACATTGCTGTCGTACTGCCACACTGGAATACCACGTCGTAGACACATGGAATGATACCCCACCCAGTCACATAACTGTAGTACAACTACACTGGAATACCACGTCGTAGACAAATGCCATGATACCCCACCCGGTCACATTACTGATATACAACCACACTGGAATACCACGTCGTAGACACATGCCATGATACCCCACCTGGTCACATTACTGTAGTACTGCCACACTGGAATATCACGTCGTAGACACATTCCATGAAACCCAACCGGTTACATTACTGTAGTACTGCCACACTGGAATACCACGTCGTAGACACATGCCACGATACCCCACCCAGTCACATTACTGTAGTACAACCACACTGGAATACCACGTCGTAGACACATGTCATGATCCCCCACCCAGTCACATTACTGTAGTACAGCCACACTGGAATACCACGTCTTAGACACATGTCATGATACCCCTGCCGGTCACATTACTGTCGTACAACCACACTGGAATACCACGTCGTAGACACAAGCCGTGATACTCCACCCAGTCACATTACTGTCGTACAACCACACTGGAATACCACGTCGTAGACACAAGCCGTGATACTCCACCCAGTCACATTACTGTAGTACAACCACACTGGAATACCACGTCGTAGACACATGCCGTGATCCAACACCCAGTTACATTACTGTAGTACTGCCAGACAGGAATATCACTTCGTAGACACGGGCAATGATACCCCACCCAGTTACATTACTGTAGTACTGCCACACTGGAATACCACGTCGTAGACACATGCCATGATACCCCACCCAGTAACATTACTGTAGTGCCACACTGAAATACTACGTCGTAGACACATGTCATGATCCCCTACCCAGTCACATTACTGTCGTACAGCCACACTGGAATACCACGTCGTAGACACATGCCATGATACCCCACCCAGTCACATTACTGTAGTACTGCCACACTGGAATACAACGTCGTAGACACATGCCATCATACCCCCATCCAGTTACATTACTGTTGTACAACCACACTGGAATACCACGTCGTAGACACATGCCATGATATCCCACCCAGTCACATTACTGTAGTACAGCCACACTGGAATACCACGTCGTAGACACATGCCATGATACCCCACCCAGTCATATTACTGTAGTTCTGCCACACTGAAATACCACGTCGTAGACACATGCCATGATCCCCCACCCAGCCACATTGCAGTAGAACAGCCACACTGGAATACCACGTCGTAGACACATGCCATGATACCCCACCCAGTCACATTACTGTAGTACTGCCACACTGGAATACCACGTCGTAGACACATGCCATGATCCCCCACACAGTCACATTACTGCAGTACAGCCACACTGGAATACCACGTCCTAGACACATGCCATGATACCCCACCCAGTCAAATTACTATTGTATAGCCACAGTGGAATACCATGTTGTAGACACATGCCATGATACCCAACCCAGTCACATTACTGTAATACTTCCACACTGGAATACCCCGTCGTAGACACATGCCATGATACCCCATCCGGTCACATTACTGTAGTACTGCAACACTGGAATACCACGTCGTAGACAAATGCCACGATACCCCATTCAGTCACATTTCTGTAGTACTGCCACTGGAATACAACGTCGTAGACACATGCCATGATACCCCACCCAGTCACATTACTGTAGTACAGCCACACTGGAATACCACGTCGTAGACACATGCCATGATCCCCCACCCAGCCACATTACTGTAGTACTGCCACACTGGAATACCACGTCGTAGACACATGCCATGATCCCCCACCCAGCCACATTACTGTAGTACTGCCACACTGGAATACCACGTCGTAGACACATGCCATGATACCCCACCCAGTCATATTACTGTAGTACTGCCACACTGGAATACAACGTCGTAGACACATGCCATGATCCCCCACCCAGCCACATTACTGCAGTACAACCACACTGGAATACCACGTCGTAGACACATGCCATGATACCCCACCCAGTCAAATTACTGCAGTACAGCCACACTGGAATACAACGTCGTAGACACATGCCATGATCCCCCACACAGTCACATTACTGCAGTACAGCCACACTGGAATACCACGTCCTAGACACATGCCATGATACCCCACCCAGTCAAATTACTATAGTATAGCCACAGTGGAATACCATGTTGTAGACACATGCCATGATACCCAACCCAGTCACATTACTGTAATACTTCCACACTGGAATACCCCGTCGTAGACACATGCCATGATACCCCATCCGGTCACATTACTGTAGTACTGCAACACTGCAATACCACGTCGTAGACAAATGCCACGATACCCCATTCAGTCACATTTCTGTAATACTGCCACTGGAATACAACGTCGTAGACACATGCCATGATACCCCACCCAGTCACATTACTGTAGTACAGCCACACTGGAATACCACGTCGTAGACACATGCCATGATACCCCACCCACTCACATTACTGTAGTACAACCACACTGGAATACCACGTCGTAGACACATGCCATGATACCCCACCCAGTCAAATTACGGTAGTACAACCAAACTGGAATACCACGTCGTAGACACGTGCCATAATACCTCACCCGATCACATTACTGTAGTACAAGGACACTGGAATACCACGTCGTAGACACATGCCGTGATACCCCACCCAGTTACATTACTGTAGTACTGCCACACTGGAATACCACGTCGTAGTCACATGCCATGATATCCCACCCAGTCACATTACTGTAGTACTGCGACACTAGAATACCACGTCGTAGACACATGCCATGATAGCCCACCCAGTCACATTACTGTGATACTGCCACACTGGAATACCACGTCGTAGACACATGCCACGATACCCCACATACTCAAATTACTGTAGTACAACCACACTGGAATACCACGTCGTAGACACATGCCATGATCCTCCACCCAGTCACATTACTGTAGTACTGCCACCCTGGAACACCACGTCTTAGACACATGTCATGATACCCCCACCCGGTCACATTACTGTAGTACAGCCACACTGGAATACCACGTCGTAGACACCTGCCATGATACCCCCACCCAGCCACATTACCGTAGTAAAACCACACTGGAATACCACGTCGTAAACACATGCCATGATACCCCACCCAGCTACATTACTGTCGTACTGCCACACTGGAATACCACGTCGTAGACACATGGAATGATACCCCACCCAGTCACATAACTGTAGTACAACTACACTGGAATACCACGTCGTAGACACATGCCATGATACCCCACCCGGTCACATTACTGATATACAACCACACTGGAATACCACGTCGTAGACACATGCCATGATACCCCACCTGGTCACATTACTGTAGTACTGCCACACTGGAATATCACGTCGTAGACACATTCCATGAAACCCACCCGGTTACATTACTGTAGTACTGCCACACTGGAATACCACGTCGTAGACACATGCCACGATACCCCACCCAGTCACATTACTGTAGTACAACCACACTGGTATACCACGTCGTAGACACATGTCATGATCCCCCACCCAGTCACATTATTGTACTACAGCCACACTGGAATACCACGTCGTAGACACATGCCCTGATACCCCTGCCGGTCACATTACTGTAGTACAACCACACTGGAATACCACGTCGTAGACACAAGCCGTGATACTCCACCCAGTCACATTACTGTAGTACAGCCACACTGGAATACCACGTCGTAGACACATGCCATCATACCCCCACCCAGTTACATTACTGTAGTACAACCACACTGGAATAGCACGTCGTAGACACATGCCGTGATCCAACACCCAGTTACATTACTGTAGTACTGCCAGACAGGAATATCACGTCGTAGACACCGGCAATGATACCCCACCCAGTTACATTACTGTAGTACTGCCACACTGGAATACCACGTCGTAGACACATGCCATGATACCCCACCCAGTAACATAACTGTAGTACAGCCAGACAGGAATATCACGTCGTAGACACGGGCAATGATACCCCACCCAGTTACATTACTGTAGTACAGCCACACTGAAATACTACGTCGTAGACACATGTCATGATCCCCTACCCAGTCACATTACTGTAGTACAGCCACACTGGAATACCACGTCGTAGACACATGCCATGATACCCCACCCAGTCACATTACTGTTGTACAACCACACTGGAATACCACGTCGTAGACACATGCCATGATATCCCACCCAGTCACATTACTGTAGTACAGCCACACTGGAATACCACGTCGTAGACACATGCCATGATACCCCACCCAGTCACATTACTGTTGTACAACCACACTGGAATACCACGTCGTAGACACATGCCATGATATCCCACCCAGTCACATTACTGTAGTTCTGCCACACTGAAATACCACGTCGTAGACACATGCCATGATCCCCCACCCAGCCACATTGCAGTAGAACAGCCACACTGGAATACCACGTCGTAGACACATGCCATGATACCCCACCCAGTCACATAACTGTAGTACTGCCACACTGGAATTCCACGTCGTAGACACATGCCATTATACCCCACCCAGTCAAATTACTGAAGTTCTGCCACACTGGAATATCACGTCGTAGACACATGCAATGATATCCCACCAGGTCACATTACTGTAGTACAACCACACTGGAATACCACGTCGTAGACACAAGCCGGTATACTCCACCCAGTCACATTACTGTAGTACTGCCACACTGGAATACCACGTCGTAGACACAGGCAATGATATCCCACCCAATTACATTACTGTAGTACTGCCACACTGGAATACCACGTCGTAGACACATGCCATGATACCCCACCCAGTCACATTACTGTCGTACTGCCACACTGGAATACAACGTCGTAGACACATGCCATGATACCCCCTACCAGTTCCATTGCTGTAGTACAACCACACTGGAATACCACGTCGTAGACACATGCCATGATATCCCACTTAGTCACATTACTGTAGTACAGCCACACTGGAATATCACGTCGTAGACACATGCCATGATACCCCACCCAGTCATATTACTGTAGTTCTGCCTCACTGAAATACCACGTCGTAGACACATGCCGTGATCCCCCACCCAGCCACATTGCAGTAGTACAGCCACACTGGAATACCACGTCGTAGACACATGCCATGATACCCCACCCAGTCACATTACTGTAGTACTGCCACACTGGAATTCCACGTCGTAGACACATGACATTATACCCCACCCAGTCACATTACTGTAGTTCTGCCACACCTGAATACCAGGTCGTAGACACTTACCATGATACCCCACCCATTCACATTACTGTAGTACAACCACACTGGAATACCACGTCGTAGACACATGCCATGATCCTCCACCCAGTCACATTACTGTAGTACAGCCAACCTGGAATACCACGTCGTAGACACATGCCATGATACCCCATCCAATGACATTACTGTAATACAGCCACACTGGAATACCACGTCGTAGACACATGCCAGGATACCCCACCCAGTCACATTACTGTAGTACAACCACATTGGAATACCAAGTCGTAGACATGCGCCATGTTACATCACTGTTGTACTGCCACACTGGAATACCACGTCGTAGACACATGACATGATACCCCCACGCAATCACAGTACTGTAGTACAACCACACTGGAATACCACGTCGTAGACACATGTCATGGTACCCGACCTGGTCAAATTAATGTAGTACTGCCACACTGGAATACCACGTCGTAGACACATGCCATGATACCCACCCAGTCACATTACTGTAGTACTGCCACACTGGAATATCCCGTCGTAGACACATGCCTTGATACCCCACCCGGTCACATTACTGTAGTACTGTAACACTGGTGTGGTAGAGAGTGTTTTTACTGTTTTAATATGTATCGGCATTACGGAACTAATGATTGCATGTGTTGAAGTTATGCTAACCTTAACATTATTAGGCTAACACCCTTTAATAGTACTGGTCATAGCTGAATAGGTTTTAGAGGTTTTAGAGGGAAAGTAGATTGTCACCTGACATCCAGGTGAAATCTGATTGGTCAATAGGTAGTTTTAAATTAGTCTTGCAAAGAAAGTTGATGGATTCCACGTTTATTCATGTGCTGCACCGTCACTTCTTCAACAATTAGATATAATCCAAAATAAGGCATTAAGGATAGCACTGGGAACGCTGAATACAACACCTAAACATTTACTAGAACACGAGTCTGGAGTTCTCCCACTACATTTATATAGAGAGGAGCAGATGCTGCGTTTCTGGGCCAGGACCCAAACGAGAAAATTAGTTAATCCTGTTAATGAGATCTTTAAAACAACACACTGCAAAAATAAATTTCGCAAAAAACCAAAACCGTTTGGCACAACAATACTTAATTTAACGCAGGATTATAAAATAGACAATATAAATATAGCGGACTTTAATCCTAGAGATATTCCACCATGGACTCTAGCCCTACCAAAAGTTGATATCTCCATTACAAACATTATTAAAAAGCAAGACAACCCTTTACTTATTAAACAAGTTTTTAATGAACATATTGACAATAAATATATTTCCTATATAAACATTTACACTGACGGATCTAAGGATCCTGTCACAGAGCGTGTGGCATCTGCCTACGTTATCCCCTCGAAAAATATTATTAAAATAAATAGAATTTCTGATGGACTCTCTATTTTTACTGCAGAGCTGATCGCAATAATCAAGTCCCTTAAATGGATCATCCAAAATAAACCTCCCAAATCAGTTATCTTCTCGGATTCCCTCTCTAGCCTTACTTCAATTAAAGATAGGACAAGTAAGTCTAGACCAGACCTTATTTCTAACATTTTAATTCTACTCAATGAATGTAATATCCTAAATCTCATAGTTAACTTGGAATGGTGTCCAGCCCACGTAAATATCGCAGGCAATGAAAAGGCCGACCTTGCCTGCAAGGCAGGGCTAGAACACCCTGCTATCGATAAGGATATTCCCTTCGGACCTTCAGAAGTTTATTCTGGCATTCGTAAACAAATAAAGGAAAAATTAAACACTTATTTAACCAATCAAGCCAATAAATTTAAAAAGTTTACTAGACTTAGTTGTAATTTCAGAAATCATGCCTTATTCTCTGACAATAAACTCCTTAATAAAGCCATAACACGACTCAGAATGGGATACAACTTATTACCATCGAGTTTAGGAAGTCATATCATTAAATATCTTGATAACAATTGTACTTCCTGTTGTGTCCCATACACCACTGAACATTTTTTACTTGAATGCAGTCAGCTCGATATAAAAAGGGAAGAGTTAAAGTTAAAATTACAACAAAGCGCTATACCTTTTAATCTAAATAATCTACTCGACCCACAGAAAAAACATAGGCAATTGACTTTCAGCGCCCTTAGTGATTATGTTAAGGCCACCCATTTCGAAAAAAAATCTAACTTATTTACGCATTTATGACTATATTGTCCATACTTTCATACTTTCATATATATTCACGTTGTAATGGCAATATCCTGTGTATAATCATCATCAGAAAAAGACAGTTAATCTGCTTGTGATTAAATATATACCACCCAAACCCCCTTATATAATTAGCCGAGTTACAATTGAACACTTGATACAGATAGGATATGGGACTGATCCGGTAGACGCGTTGGGGCGATTTTTGAGTCTGATGACAACGCAGGCACATCGGTCCAGGACCAATCACATACTTTTATTTATATAATGCACCACGACTAAGTGAGTGTGGGGACTGCCCTACCTCACGGCGCCAAGGAAGTGATTATTATACATGTTTAGCTGACTATTGATAGGATTTAACTGACATGGTCCCTATCCTCATAGTAATATAAGTGCATAAACCTTTAGATTTAGACTAAAACTATAATGTTGAACGGCCCAGTGGATTAGCTTGTAAGTTTTATCTGCTGGGCTCGAAATCACTGATGGTTTGATTTAAATTCGTTCGTTCAGTATAATTGTACCAAATTGTAAACCCTTTCTATTAGAGTAACAACATAATATATAAACTTCGTATGAATAACATAGTCTACTTATATAGTAGACTAAATTTGGGTCATACTCAGTACTGACTGCCACCTGGTTAGACGGTCGTTGTACTGGCTCTCTGGGTGGTAGTCAACACAGAGACGTACGTTATTCTTCATATGATTATTATAAACTACTTAATTAATACAGTTATGATATGGGACTGATCCGGTGGACGCGTTGGGGCGATTTTTGAGTCAGATGACAACGCAGGCACAACGGTCCAGGACCAATCACATACTTTTATATATATAATGTCTAGTTGACCTTTGATAGGAATTACCTGACATGTTTTTACAGACAGAATCTACTTATGTTCATATACAATAACCTTCAATATTTAGATACATTACTCAATTTGTGATTTATCCCTTGTATATACAAATTATGTTTCGCTCCAATATCTCACATAATGTCTATGTATTCCTTTGACCGTTGCCCTCCCCAGTGTGACCTCCTCGTGGTTTTGTGTGGACGAGCAACCCTCCTCAGACCAAGGTCTCTCTCATAGAGAGAGGACTTGAATGCTGAGGAGTTGTGCCCGACAAACGGCATTGGGTATTTTTATTATTTTTTATTATTTTTAATAAATATGATATATTTTATTGAGAAACATTAATTATACAACGGGAGCAACGATCAGACATAACATGGACAATGTATATATGTAAATAACACACCGAATATTTTTAAACTTCTAGAGATGTGGGATATATTTTATTATAATAGCTCGCTCGCCACAATTCCGACTTTGGTTAATTATACATAGCGGACATCAAAATTCATTGTTTGGTGACAATTGTTGTACCTATGAAGCTCATTGGTGTCCCTGGCCTAATATAATAGAAACAACTATAGTAAATATACATACAGTAATCCGCCATAGACAATACTTACGTCTGCTTAGCTCTTGTCGCCTAGTAACGAATACGAATGAATAAATAAATCCCCTATGTATAAAATAATTATGAAATATAGAATGTATAATCAACATAAGAAAAGCACGCCAAAATGCCTAGTGCAACAAGGCGTGCCAAAACAAAAACTTAAGATAGATGGAAAGTTGATGTGTGAAGAAGTCTCTTAAAATTATATTTTGCTTCCATCTTGGATAAGTTATTTTAATCAGTTTAATGTAGTTGCAATATTTGCAATGTCTGTTGTACAGTGAAGGGGAGTTAATTAAAAAATATATGTTTTGATATATAATGGTGAAATTGTGGAAATGGATGTAGGATTTGGAAGGTAGGAAACATATTTGTTTTATTCCTTGGTCATTGTTTAATGTCATATTTCTCTATCATTGATTCCAACTGATTGATCAAGGGGTTGATAATTGACAAATTACCAAATCATAGGGATTAAGATGTGATTTTAACTATGTGTAACTTTGTAATTGCCATGCATCTGTTTGCATATGTAAGATTGTGAATATAATACATGTAGTTAAATGGCATTAAGTCTGTCCGTGCGTCCGTTATCGGATATGTATATTGTATAAGTAATTATTATATGAACAGAGGCACGAATTGTATATTTATGTTTGCTAGACATTTTAATCGATTGTCTGTGTCCAGTTTGTTATGATGTAGTTTAAAGGTACATGAACTTATTCAAACCTTTTATGTACAGATATATGTAGAGCTGGTGGCGAGCTGGTAAATAGAATGGCAGGAGAGGTGGATGTGATGTATATAGTTATTGTACCATATACATGTAGGTATTAATAATAACTATGTGATTATATGGTGAAGCTGTTATTCAATAGTTCATACTGCTGTTATGCGTTAAGGAATTTGTATGTTTTGCAATATGTTAATATATCCATGCATTAACAGTAAGATTCTAATATATGTGTAATACGTGATGTTAAAAGCATTAAGTATGGTTTGTTTTATATACATTAAGTAATTGTATGTCTGATAAACTTCATATTTATATAAGTTATTGAGTAATTACTTAATCTGTGATATGGAATGCATATGTGTAATATTTTAGATGATTTACGTTGAGTATTATATACTTTCAGAGATGTTTATTATTCCTTGTTATGGCGTGTGGCAACACTAGAGCTAGCCGGGTCACGCTATAACACTGGAATACCACGTCGTAGACACATGCCACGATACCCCTCCCAGTCACATTACTGTAGTACTGCCACTGGAATACCAAGTCGTAGACACATGCCATGATACCCCACCCAGTCACATTACTGTAGTACAACCACACTGGAATACCACGTCGTAGACACATGCCATGATCCCCTACCCAGTCACATTACTGTAGTACAGCCACACTGGAATACCACGTCGTAGACGCATGCCATGATACCCCACCCAGTCACATTACTGTAGTACAACCACACTGGAATACCACGTCGTAGACACATGCCGTGATACCCCACCCAGTCACATTACTGTAGTACAGCCACACTGGAATACCACGTCGTAGACACATGCAGTGATCCACCACCCAGTTACATTACTGTAGTACTGCCACACTGGAATACCACGTCGTAGACACATGCAACGATACCCCACCCGGTCACATTACTGTAGTACAACCACACTGGAATACCATGTCGTAGACAGAAGCCGTGATACCCCACCCGGTCACATTACTGTAGTACAACCACACTTGAATACCACGTCGTAGACGCAAGCCGTGATACTCCACCCAGTCACATTACTGTAGTACAGCCACACTGGAATACCACGTCGTAGACACATGCCGTGATCCACCACCCAGTTACATTGCTGTAGTACTGCCACACTGGAATACCACGTCGTAGACACATGCCATGATACCCCACCCAGTCACATTACTGTAGTACTGCCACACTCAAATACCACGTCATAGACACATGCCATGATCCCCCACCTAGTCACATTACTGTAGTACAGCCACACTGGAATACCACGTCGTAGACACATGCCATGATACCCCACCCAGTCAAATTACTGTAGTACTGCCACACTGGAATGCCACGGGGTAGACACATGCCATGATACTCCACCCAGTCACATTACTGTAGTACAACCACACTGGAATACCACGTCGTAGACACATGCCATGATACCCCACCCAGTCACATTGCTGTAGTACAGCCACACTGGAATACCACGTCGTAGACACATGCCATGATACCCCACCCGGTCACATTACAGTAGTACTGCCACACTGGAATACCACGTCGTAGACACATGCCATGATACCCAGCCAGTCACATTACTGTAGTACTGCCACACTGGAATACCCCGTCGTATACACATGCCATGATGCCCCACCCAATCACATTACTGTAGTACAACCACACTGGAATACCACGTCGTAGACACATGCCATGATACCCCACCCGGTCACATTACTGTAGTACAACCACACTGGAATACCACGTCGTAGACACATGCCATGTTCCCGACCCAGTCACATTACTGTAGTACTGCAACACTGGAATACCACGTCGTAGACACATGTCACGATACCCCACCCAGTCATATTACTGTAGTACTGCCACTGGAATACCACGTCGTAGACACATGCCATGATACCCCACCCAGTCACATTACTGTAGTACAACCACACTGAAATACCACGTCGTAGACACATTCAGTGATACCCAACCCAGTCACATTACTGTAATATATCCACACTGGAATACCACGTCGTAGACACATGCCACGATACCCCACCCAGTCACATTACTGTAGTACAACCACACTGCAATACCACGTCGTAGACACATGCCATGATACCCCACCCGGTCACATTACTGTAGTACAACCACACTGGAATACCACGTCGTAGACACATGCAGTGATCCACCACCCATTTACATTACTGTAGTACTGCCACACTGGAATACCACGTCGTAGACACATGCCATGATGCCCCACCCAATCACATTACTGTAGTACAACCACACTGGAATACCACGTCGTAGACACATGCCATGATACCCCACCCGGTCACATTGCTGTAGTACAACCACACTGGAATACCACGTCGTAGACACATGCCATGATCCCGACCCAGTCACATTACTGAAGTACTGCCACACTGGAATACCACGTCGTAGACACATGCCATGATACCACACCCACTAACATTACTGTAGTACTGCCACACTGGAATACCACGTCGTAGACACATGCCATGATACCCCACCCAGTTACATTACTGTAGTACAACCACACTGGAATACCACGTCGTAGACACATGCCATGATACCCCACCCACTTACATTACTGTAGTACAGCCACACTGGAATACTACGTCTTAGACACATGCCGCGATACCCCACCCAGTCACGTTATTGTAGTACAGCCACACTGGAATACCACGTCGTAGACACATGCCATGATACCTCACCCGGTCGCAATACTGTAGTACAACCACACTGGAATACTAAGTCGTAGACGCATGCCATGATACCTCACTCGGTCGCATTACTGTAGTACAACCACACTGGAATACCACGTCGTAGACACATGCCATGATACCCCACCCAGTCACATTACTGTAGTATATTTACACTGAAATACCACGTCGTAGACACATGCCATGATCCCCCACCCAGTCACATAACTGTAGTACTGCCACCCTGGAATACCACGTCGTAGACACATGCCATGATACCCCACCCGGTCGCATTACTGTGGTACAGCCAGACTGGAATACCACGTCGTAGACACATGCCGTGATACTCCATCCACTTACATTACTGTAGTACAGCCACACTGGAATACCACGTCGTAGACACATGTCGTGATGCCCCACCCACTCACATTACTGTAGTACAGCCACACTGGTATACCACGTCGTAGACACATGCCATGATCCCCCACCCAGTCACATTACTGTAGTACTGCCACACTGGCATAGCACGTCTTAGAAGTAGTATACAAACTGGTGGTTTAAGCCGTTTTTTTGAGCGGCATTTGATGCAACGAGTCAGTAAATTTGTCGGCAAACAATGTTGTCACAAAATGTCACGGGTAGAGCGTACTGGTCGTACATATCTCTTGTAATTTAACGGTTACACCCAAAATCTATTGTTCGAGTTGAAACAATTTCACCATATTCATGATATATTCATGTACCACGTAAAAGCGTGCACATTTTAAGTGGCCGCCAGAGAGGCCGTGTTATAAATTTAGTTTTGTGCTAATGCATGTAAACGTATAGGTATATTTTCCTTAAACGGCAAAATTGTATAAGGGGCCTCTCGTGTAGATTCAATAGTGAAGATTTAGCCACGTTTGTCACGGACTGAACGGGGGAAATAATGGTTTGGGCGTAATGTTTGCTATAAAACCCATTGTCTTCTAGCTCTCGCCGGGATCATCGATAGTACTTTGTTGGAACAGAGATTGGACGGCAAATTTCATAGGCAACATGTGGTTAGTAATTTTATTAAACTTTTATCGTATATTTGTATTCAGTGGGCGGCGCCATCTTGTTTGGCGGTTACGACATCCGGTTAGCATTGATGTTTCTCAAACATAACTTTAGACTAGCATATGATTTTGAAGTTACTTTATTAGATGTACTTATTGTAATTGATCATTAATTGTAAAACAATATTCATTTGATAACAGTGGATAATAGGTGCATTAGTTAACGTTGGCGTATAACTCAGTGATTGTAATACACGAGTGTTAACATTAGTTAACAATGAGATGAGTGACAAGAATAAATGCGTGCATGCATAACTCAGTGGGGGTAATATATGAGTAATTTGATCATGTTTGTATTACATGTATTAGGGGCATTGATTTAACAGCGACGTACATAGCGTATACATGGCGTTGTAGAATATGTATACATTGCTACTCATCATTAGTACAGCTTACATATATTGATTGAATAATGATTTGTTGGGGTAATGGTAATTATGCAAGATTGTTATGTTTGTCAACCGACATCTAAAACGTATGTATAATTACAGCCTAAGCCATCCAGGGTTGGAAATAAGCCATCCAGGATATAAGCCATCCAGGGTTGGAGTAAGCCATCTAGGTTTGGATATCCAGGAGTGGATCTAGGCTTCCACGAATAACGTTTACAAGCGGTGGAGACGGTCCCCGTACCTGCGCAGCCAGGTTTTACTAACGACAACCCCCGGGACACAAGGTGGGCCCGTTACCAGTCCTCACTGGAGGAATATCATTCACAATCTCAGTGGAGATTAACTATCATTGCATCGCGTCATCAACCCTTACAGAAGGCATTTGATGACAATCATCCATTGAATTCGCGCATCATCATCTTCATGAGCTCTCGCGCATCACAGTTATCGCGCTAGATCAACATTGTTATAGCTTTAACAACACTTTAGTGTCTTAGACATTCAGTATTTATAACAATACTAAGAACGTCTTAAACGTTCAGTAGAACATTCTTTTCATAGTTCATTTGTGTATTCGCTTGTTTTTTTTAGATAATTGTATATATATTAAACATATTTTAAAAGTTGCATTAAACTTATGTGAATGCATTCACCGTCATTGATTCTTTCCTGAGTTAGCCCAACCACTAAGGTCATCCTGTGACACAACCAACAAATTTAAAACTCATTGCAACCACCCTCAAAGAAAACTCTCCCTATACCCCTAGTTACTAAACTGCTTATACATAATTGATAATATAACTTGCTACTTTTTTAATCAACCCCAAATAAAACAACTGCAGATCGGGTACTCACTATCTTTCAAACCCAACACCGCATATGATTTTAGTCTCGGCTGTTAAACAAAGTTGGAAGGAACAGGCCCCAGTTTGTATACTTGCTACTTTTTTGGAACGGTGCAACTTTTCAAATCACACGACCCAAACCTCTTTAACGCACTTTTATATCTTGAATGTCCTTAAACGGTACCCAACTATTTAAATCATCACTCTAACCCTTCTATTTAATCAATGCTTGTCTCTTTTAGTAATCACGTTTTACTACTTTTTCAATTCTGAATATTTCTTGATCGGCTTTTAACATTTCCAATTCATAGAAGCTCCCATCAATGTTTTGGTTGTTCAAATCTTTTATTTTGTACGTCACAGGATTTGTATATTGAATGTTATCAATAACAAATATTTCTTCGGTCCAATTTCGAGTATAAGCTTTTTCAAACGTTCTTTTATATTTGCTAAATCTAACCTTGTCTCCTATTTTGAACTTTGGCAAAGCTTTATTATTTTTCATCTTTCCGTACAAGTTAAAATACACTATTTCTTTATTTTTCTCATCACTGGCCTCAATCGGTGTCATTTTAATAATCCGATGTTTTGTATTATTGTATTTATCGACCATCGTGGAGTGCGTGGTCCAGTGGTAGAGCGCCGAACTCCTGATCGAGAGGAGCAAGATAATTAATCCACATTGCTTAGTACTGGTTCTACCCAGGAAGTCATCGAGAGTGATTAATCTAAGTTGCAAGAACTTTTTTCGCAATCGATGTAAAATAAATATGTTTAAACATCGACCGTCGCCTGTAGCACGTCTAAATATGTTTTTGTATTGTTTGCTGTAAAATATTTCCACATCCTCTCTTTCAACGTTCTATTAAATCGTTCAATTACTACAGCTTTTTCCAAAATTAAACGTGTGGTACATTTCGATATTATTATCATCAAGAAATTGCTTAAATATTTTATTGTAAAACTCCACGCCCTGATCAACCCAGAGACATTTACAGTGTCTTTCTGTACTTATAATATTTTGGAAAGCTTTGGTCATTTCTGTACCAGTTTTATTTGGAACAGGCATAACCCAAGCAAATTTACTAAATACATCAATAACAGTATGCAAGTATTTTACACCTTTATTATATTTTGAAAACGATTGCATATCAACCAAATCAGCCGACCATATTTCATCTATTTCATTAACAATCACACGGCGTTGAGTGAGCTTTCTTCGTATATGTTTATGAAGTTCATCGGCTAGCTTATCAGTCCATCTCAACGCCTTTTCTTATTTTTTGGCTCTCCAAGTCCTAGTTTATATTTTGCACTAATTACAGGCTTGACTATCAAATTCTTAGCGATCTTTTCTCCAAGTGATTTGGATTTGCTTGTTTTTAAACCGGCCAGCATGTTTTTATCACACATTGATTTATTACTAGGACTTTTTCATAACAATAATCGCGATCTTTACAAACAGCATCTAATTCATTTGATGGTTCTCCACTGTCAAGCGGATTACCCGGACCACAATATTTATAACCAGGAAGCGTAAACCCCTTTTTGGGTAGCAAAGGAAGCAAAGCTTTATGGATATCAATGTTTCCACCTTGTGTACTTTTAACAAATTGCGTTTTAGTAACGCCGCAAGAAGGGCATGTTGCTTTTAACATTTTTCTACCATTTTTTGTTAAAATATACTGAGGATTAACATTTTCAGTAATTATCTTTTCTTTCACGCAGTAACTCATATATAATATATGATTAGACTAAACTTTATTTTTTAAAATATTATCGTATTACGTTTTCATTTTCCACAGGTTTGTAAGGTTTTAATATTTTATAAAGAATATCGTACATACTGTTTCCTTCTTGCAACTTTTTGACAAAGTACAGACAGAAATATCCACACAAGACACTCGATTTATCTTGATTCTGATTGGTGTTGTATTTTATGTTGGGTATGTAATTTAAAACTTCTTTTGGTGGACTCAAGCCAAACGGATCAAAATAATACTCATTACAGTACAAGTCCAATGTGTACCAGGTCCAGTATAATTATAAAGATTAATAATAACGCATTCTTGTTTATTTTGTTTTGTTTGTAATTTGATCTTGCTAAACACTCCCCTAAAATGTTTAATGTCCAACTGCCTAACCTACTTTATTATGTCTAAGTTAGAGAAAAGCTTGTTTTTGAAAATTAGCTCTTTTTTTTACGAATGGGATACTTCTATATGGCCTAAATTGTGGATCTACTTGTAAACCTTTGCCTACTCTCAAGCCTTTTTCTTTTCTGCCCACTTGCAAACCTTTTCCCGTCAAACCGCTAATAAGAGAACCAATTAAAGGAATTCCCAGAGATGTGAGCAATCCAAGAAATTCCCCATCTTGCTGTTGGTTCCTTGTCAGTTTAATAGGGCAGAAACCTTTTGACTTTATTAACTGTTGTCTTTGCGATGGTTTTAACACACCTGATTTAACAAGTGCTTGTTTTTATACTGCTAGGGATAGTTACCATTCCATTTCCGAACAGTTTACCAATTCCAGTACTCCCCAGACCACTCAGTACTCCTGTTGCTAGTGGTGCTAATACTTCCGGAGCGAGTCTAGCAACTTTCGGTAATATTGTTTTAGTCAACAAGCCAACTAATGCTCCCAAAAAGCCTCCATTCTTGGACTGAGATCTCATCTGCGATTTTGATATATTCACATCCAATCCATATCCGTTGGATTGAGCTTTGTTAATACTGTTAATCTGAGTAGCTGTCAACAACAAAGGAAAGTCCCCAGTTAGTTGATTATTCTTCAGCCTGAGCGTTAATTCACTTTTGTTTTCATATGCTTTTGCCAGACTTCGTTTCTGGCCATCTGTCAACTCTATCGAATACTTTACGTAAGTCATATATATTATAAGTTAGATTAAACTATTACCAATTCATTTCCGACAGTATCAATAACGACATCTTCTTCAAAGAGAACCAGAGCATAAACGTTATCAAGAGCCCCCGGGGGTATATTTAGCTTATATCTCAAATTTAGTTGTTTTGGATCAATACTGACTTCATCACCCTTGTAACTTAAATCGAAATATATCATTCCGAAAAGAATTCTAAAATTACTCACATTGAGCAAAGTTCCAGTGTTTTTATCATTTTGTTTGTAAGAATAATTAATAACATCTCTGAATATTCTTATAATATTATGATGGCTGTATTCAGTTTCTAAATAATATTCACCGTTTCCAACTTCCAGTCTAGCTGATTGTAAATAGCAATTACTATTAGCAGCATTTACCTTAAACGTATCCAAAAGATGAGGATTTTGTGCTTGAGAAGAACTCTTGTTTGACCTTTGCAGATAAACAAAAACAAGTTTTGGACTTTTAACACCAGCTGTTATTCTAAATACATATTCGGTTGCTTGGGTACTTCCGCTTTCTTGTATCATTTCACGAAGATAAGTCCATCTTGTGGATGTCATATGATTTTACATAACATAAGCCAAACCATCTGAGTTAAATATCATTTTAGTTATCCACAAAACTCATTTATTAATAACCACCCGGCCATCATCACCAGCAGCTTTGAAAATTAGCACATCATCAGCCGCCAGTTGCAAGCTAAACTGAATTTGACCTGGAGGCAGCATGTTTGTTTCCAAACCTTCAAAGAAGGATATTTCTTTAATGGAATTATAGAATCAACTTTTCGATTAGTTATGATTAAAGCATGGCGAGCTGCAAATCCTAAATTATAACCATTATAGCTTGAGCATCTCGAGATTCTGCCACAGCTGTATTATCCAAATAAAAGTATTCATTTGTTCCGGTTGTTTTTGCATAATCACCAGACATTTCAAGTAAACTTTTAACGTTAACAAATCTATGAAGATCATTTCCATCATAAACTGTTTTTCCATTTTGATCAATCAATCAATGAAGTTGCATCGTTAATTAGAGTAATTTCATCGGCGGCTGCAAAAGCAGCTCCATCGAGAAGTTAGTTTACTTGAAAACTGATTTCAAAATATGCGTTATACCAATCAAAGTAAGAACTTCTGTCATTTATTGTAAATTGGTAGCCACTTTTCATTTGTCTGATAGTATTTCCAGGTAAAGTTATGGGGGTATCTAACTGAACAGGTACATGTTCATATCTAGTATTATATTTATCACTTCAAAACATCTATGTATACTAGTAATTAGATTAAATTAATCGTTTAATTCTCGCATGAATTCCTCTTCCGGATAGTAATCTGTTAATTTTTGCATTTACATCTTCTTCAGTTAAATTATCAGCCACAACAACCTTTTATGGCAGCTTTTGTAAGTTCTTTTAAAATTATCTCACCTTTTGGTTTAGGTTTAATAACTGAAACTAATTTATCAGCAGAAGTTTTACCTACTTCATCTCCAAGTTTTTCAGAACCACTCTCTATGATTTGTTTTCCGGCAGATTCTAATGCTTTCTTGCCTGCTGTTTTTACAGACTCACTAAATAATTTTGATCCAACTTTTGAAAAAATGTCAAATATACCAGCTCCAGTTAATCTGTCAAGTTCAGTATAGGTTCCCATACTAGTATCATAAACTTTTTTTAATCGCGTCATATAACATATGTTAGATAAAACATAAGTTACTTGTATTACATTAATTCTTTCAAAACAAATCGAAATGACGTTTGAACTCCGTAGAGATTAATAATTTTACCGGAAAAATCGGTTAATGATCGTTTTGTTTTGTTTACACCACAGAACCCGAATCTTATCGGTTCATCTTTGAAAGGTTATGACCTCGTAAGGTCTGTCACAAAATGTCACGGGTAGAGCGTACTGGTCGTACATAGCTCTTGTAAGTTATCGGTTACACCCAAATCTATTGTTCGAGTTGAAACAATTTCACAATATTCATGATCTATTCCTGCAACACGTAAAAGCGTGCACATTTTAAGTGGTCGCCAGAGAGGCCGTGTCATAAGTTTAGTTTTGTGCTAATGCGTATAGGTATATTTTACTTAAACGGCAAAATTGTATAAGGGGCCTCTCGTGTAGATTCAGTACTGCAGATTTAGCCACGTTTGTCACGGACTGAACGGGGGAAATAATGATTTGGGCGTAATGTTTGCTATAAAACCCATTGTCTTCTAGCTCTCGCCGGGATGATCGATAGTACTTTGTTGGAACAGAGATTGGACGGCAAAATTCATAGGCAACATGTGGTTAGTAGTTTTATTAAACTTTTATCGTACATTTGTATTCAGTGGGCGGCGCCATCTTGTTTGGCGGTTACGACATCCGGTTAGCATTGATGTTTCTCAAACATAACTTTAGACTAGCATATGATTTTGAAGTTACTTTATTAGATGTAATTATTGTAATTGATCATTAATTGTAAAACAATATTAATTTGATAACAGTGGATAATAGGTGCATTAGTTAACGTTGGCGTATAACTCAGTGATTGTAATACACGATTGTTAGCATTAGCTAACAATGAGATGAGTGACAAGAATAAATGTTCGACGCGTATGCATAGCGTTGTATAATGTGGTCATTAGTTGACATGCGTGCATGCATAACTCAGTGAGTGTAATATATGAGTAATTTGATCATGTTTATATTACATGTATTAGGGGCATTGATTAACAGCGACGTACATAGCGTATACATGGCGTTGTATAATATGTATACATTGCTACTCATCATTAGTACAGCTTACGTATATGGATTGAATAATGATTTGTTTGGGTAATGATAATTATGCAAGATTGTTATGTTTGTCAACCGACATCTAAAACGTATGTATAATTGCAGCCTAAGCCATCCAGGATATAAGCCATCCAGGATATAAGCCATCCAGGGTTGGAGTAAGCCATCTAGGTTTGGATATCCAGGAGTGGAGCTAAGCTTCCACGATTAACCTTTACGAGCGGTGTAGACGGTCCCCGTACCTGCGTCAGCATGGCCAGATTTTACTAACGACAACCCCCGGGACACAAGGTGGGCCCGTTACCAGTCCTCACTGGAGGAATATCACTCACAATCTCAGTGGAGGTTAACTATCATTGCATCGCGTCATCAACCCTTACAGAAGGCATTTGATGACAATCATCCATTGAATTCGCGCATCATCATCTTCATGAGCTCTCGCGCATCACAGTTATCGCGCTAGATCAACATTGTTATAGCTTTAACAACACTTTAGTGTCTTAGACATTCAGTATTTATAACAATACTAAGAACGTCTTAAACGTTCAGGAGAACATTCTTTTCATAGTTCATTTGTGTATTCGCTTGTTTTTTTTTAGATAATTGTATATATATTAAACATATTTTAAAAGTTGCATTAAACTTATGTAAATGCATTCACCGTCATTGATTCTTTCCTGAGTTAGCCCAACCACTAAGGTCATCCTGTGACAACTGGTTTTCAGAGTAGTGGGATTTTGGGCGACTACGGAGGGAAAGAATCAATAAGTGATCGTTATTATGATATACTAAATCTCTACTTATTATTTTAGAATTGTGTACCACCCTCTGATCCATCAATGCGACTGTCGACGATCACGGCCACAGCTTGGAAGACAAGTCAAGACACGACAAGGGTAGGGTGAGTCCAAACTGTTGTTTTGTCCGTTCTTTTCTTGGCGCGAGGTCGCAGTGGTCTACACGAGTGGGTCTGAGGCACTTTTGCTCAATAATTTGGGTGTTTGTTTTTACCTCCCTTGATATACACATAGTATCCAATTAGGTTGGCGAACAAGACGTTCTACTCATGTTGTGACACTCGAGTATACCTATATTGATGGGAGAAGTAAATATACATGTACATGTTATACACATTTCGATGATTGTTTAAGGTTTATGTCCAATATCAAATTAAGATATTGTATGTAGTGTAGATGTTTTGTGGAAGCTAGATACTATCTATACATAACCGTTAGTAGTTAGCGCTAGTACAAATGTGTATGTAACTTGTCCTATGATGATGCCCAGGTATTTACTGAGGACACAGTGACTTACCATTAGTAGTTAGTTGAGTAGAATTATTAGTGACGTGTGTATTGTAATTATTGTAGTGTGTAGTTCACAATGTCTATAACCATGACGTCCATAAAGGATCTTACGGAAATGGGTAAGGAGTTAGGGTATGCTGGAGAGGAGCTTAGAACCTTTGTTAAAGACGAACAGGCTAGGGAAAAGGGAATTTAGACTTAAGGAAAGAGAATTAGCAAAGCAGGAAAGAGATGAAGAAAGTAGAATAGCTAAAGAGAAGATAGAAACTGAGAAAGATAGGTTAGAAGTAGAAAGTAGATTAGCTAACGAGAAGCTAGAATTCGAAAGTAGGTTAGCTAAAGAGAAGGTAAAATTAGAAAGTAGACTAGCCACAGAGAAGCTAGAATTAGAAGGTAGGTTAGCTAAAGAGAAGCGAGATGATGAAAGTAGATTAGTCAGGGAGAAGAAAGAGGCGGATAAAGAGCAGATAGAATTAGCACGGCAGTTAGAACATGATAGGGTCGAAACAGATGGTAGACTAACTCAGGCTAAGGCAATGATGGAGAGGGAGAAATCAGAGTTTGAGCATAAGTTAGCTTTAGAGTTGGACACATAGTAAGGAAAGTAAAACTGAAGGGAAAGATAGTTATTCTGGGAAGTTAAAAGGTTCGAAGTTACCATACTTTGATGCTGACAAAGATAACATGGACAGTTACTTGTTACGGTTCGAGCGTTATGCTGAGTTACAGGAATGGACCAAAGATAAGTGGGCAGTTCATTTAAGTGCGTTATTGAAAGGCAAGGCCTTAGATGTATTTTCTAGATTACCTAGTGTAGATGCTCTCGACTATGACAAGTTAAAGGATGCTCTTTTAAAGAGATGTGAGTTAACTGAAGAAGGTTTTAGAAAGCGGTTTAGAGCTTGTCCGCCTGAGAAAGGCGAGTCATTTATTCAGTTTATTAGTAGGTCTAGAAATTACTTAGATAGGTGGTTAGAGTTAGGGAAGGTAGCGCAGACTTATTAGGGCCTCATAGATTTCTTGTTGCGGGACCAGCTATTCAATGTTTGTAGTAGAGATCTGTTTTTATTTCTTAAAGAAAGAAACCTAACTAGTGTAGATGAAATGGCAACTCAAGCAGATCAGTTTGCCGAGGCTAGAGGTGGAGCTCATAATGTAGTGTCGAAAGACAGAACTTTTAGAGATAGGCAAGGGGACGATCATAAACAGAAAGGCCAGAGTGGAAACTATAGAGGTGGAGGTAGTTCGATGGGTGCTAGAGGAGGTAGCAATAGTGGTAACATAGGTAGACCTTTTATTCTTTGTCGTCACTGTAATGGGAATCATGCTCCACATGAGTGTAGGAAAGCGGTGAAAGTGTCCGCTGTCGTAGACAATTTTAGTGACAATAGTAGAGTGGACAACAATGTAGGTAGTCCGAACCAAGGTTTTAACAACCCATGGGATTTCGGTAGAGGCAGAGGTGGTCAAAACCGAGGTAGAGGTAGAGGCAGAGGTAGTAATAGTCCGGTTATTAAAACCGAGAGTAGTAGCTGTTGTGTTAAAGCGGATGGTGTAATGGCGAAGATCGGAACATGTCTCTTTCCGTATGCAAATCTTCCAACGGCAGATGGTAGAGTGAATGGCACGGACGTAATTGTAATGAGGGATACAGGTTGTACAGGTGTGGTAGTTAGGCGTAGTTTAGTTACGGATGACCAGTTGGTAGGTAAACAGTCACCGACCGTGTATGTTGTTAAATAAATCGGTAGAGCACGTGCCAATAGCGAGAATAGATGTAGAAACACCTTTCTTTAAAGGGACTACAGAGGCACTATGTATGGATGACCCAATGTATGATTTAACGATAGGGAACATAGAAGGTTCAGCACTTCCGGTAATGTCCGATTTTAGAAGTAGCATAAGTAATGCCGTAGAGACTAGAGCGCAGGTTCAGAAGCAAGCTCAGGCTTATAGAAAATTAAAGGTTCCTGCAGCCGTAGGTGACATATCTAAAGCGGAGTTTATAGAAGCCCAAGGATGATGTAGTGAAGAAGTGTAAAGGGTCCGGTAGTAGTAAGTTTGTACATAAGAATAGGTTATTGTACAGAGAATTTGAAGATAGTACTAGTAGACAGTTTCACCAATTAGTGGTACCTACCCAGTATAGAACGACAGTGCTTAAGGTAGCTCATGAGTCGATTATGGGAGGTCATTTAGGCGTAAAGAAAACGTCAGATAGAGTATTGGCAGAATTTTATTGGCCAGGCGTTAGTGGAGATGTAACTAGGTATTGTAGGTCCGGCAATGTATGCCAAAGGACAGTACCAAAAGGTCGAGTGACCAAAGTACATTTAGGTCAGATGCCACTGATAGATACACCATTTAAGCGGGTAGCCGTAGACATAGTTGGACCAATTTTTCCAGTGTCGGATAGGAAAAATAGGTACATTTTAACCATGGTAGACTATGCAACTAGGTATCCGGAGGCAGTAGCATTGCCCTCAATGGAAACTGAGAGAGTAGCTGAGGCATTAGTTGATATGTTCAGTAGGCTAGGTGTTCCAGAGGAAATGCTGACTGATTGTGGGTCACAGTTTACGTCAGAACTTATGGCTGAAGTAAGCAGGTTATTGTCTTTGCGTCAAATCATGACAACACCATATCACCCTATGTGTAACGGGTTAGTCGAACGATTTAACGGGACGTTAAAGCAAATGTTACGGCGTATGTGTACCGAGAGACCCAAAGATTGGGACAAGTATCTCAATGCTTTATTGTTTGCATTTAGAGAGGTTCCACAAGAGAGTTTAGGATTTTCTCCGTTTGAGTTATTGTACGGTAGGACAGTTAGAGGTCCCATGAGGATTCTTAGAGAGATGTGGGCATGTGATGTAGATAGTGATGAGGTTAAGACTACATATCAGTATGTTTTAGATCTGAAGGAGAAACTAGAGGAGACTTGTAAGATAGCTCAAAGTCAGTTAGTTAAGGCAAGTACCAAGTATAAACGGTACTATGACCAGAAAGCTAGAGCTAGGAAGTTTAAGATAGATGACCAGGTGTTACTGTTACTCCCGACCGACAATAACAAGTTGTTATTACAATGGAAAGGTCCGTTTTACGTTAGAGGGATAGTGAACACTATGGATTACCGTATCGAGATAAACGGAAAGTTAAAGACGTTTCATGCGAATATGCTGAAAGAGTATATCAGTAGAACCGATAATGTGCAACAAGGGGTGTTAACCGTAGATAATGTTGCAGTTATTGAGGATAGTGCGGAAGACAATAGTGAGGACACTAGTCCCATGTATTTTCCCACTAGTGTAGATAAGGAGACAGCAGCCGATGTAGACATATCGGGCATGCTTAGTGTAGCAGAGAAACGAGAGGTAAGTCGTTTAGACTCTGAGTGTAGTACTGTTCGGTCCGATACGTCGAGACCAACAGATGTAGTGCAGTGCAGCTTTAAGCACACGTTAGCAAAGCCGATTAGGGAAACGAGAGACCCTACTCCATTTCGCAAACAGTATACTGGTAATGCGATGGATGCAATGTGTAAAGTTGGAGTTCTGGTAGTGGCAGGAAGTAGTGTTATTAGCAACAGTAGAGTCGGTGTAATAGACCGTGGAAAGGACAATATTGGGGCAGACTATTTTAGTCGCCGCACATAATGACCGGATTAATACAATAGTGTATTGCAGTGTATTGTACAATAGAAGTATATGTTACGACAGGGTAGTGTACAATTGTAGAATAGTGTTGAAATTGTAATAACATATTATAGTTAGGTTATAACTGCAGTGGATGTTTTCTGGAAGACGGTCGCTGTACTGGCTGAAGGTTGCATCCCTCAGTAGTAATAGTTAACATACTCAAGCGATTGAGCGATCAGCTTGTACGTTTTGTCGCTCATTTGCTCAGAAGAATTAATAGTTTCTTAACGTGTAAATATTAATTATCATTTTGTTGAATTTTAAAAGTGTAGCACTTTCTTTAAGTGGGGAGATGTTGTCACAAAATGTCACGGGTAGAGCGTACTGGTCGTACATAGCTCTTGTAAGTTATCGGTTACACCCAAATCTATTGTTCGAGTTGAAACAATTTCACAATATTCATGATCTATTCCTGCAACACGTAAAAGCGTGCACATTTTAAGTGGCCGCCAGAGAGGCCGTGTCATAAGTTTAGTTTTGTGCTAATGCATGTAAACGTGTAGGTATATTTTCCTTAAACGGCAAAATTGTATAAGGGGCCTCTCGTGTAGATTCAATACTGCAGATTTAGCCACGTTTGTCACGGACTGAACGGGGGAAATAATGATTTGGGCGTAATGTTTGCTATAAAACCCATTGTCTTCTAGCTCTCGCCGGGATGATCGATAGTACTTTGTTGGAACAGAGATTGGACGGCAAAATTCATAGGCAACATGTGGTTAGTAGTTTTATTAAACTTTTATCGTACATTTGTATTCAGTGGGCGGCGCCATCTTGTTTGGCGGTTACGACATCCGGTTAGCATTGATGTTTCTCAAACATAACTTTAGACTAGCATATGATTTTGAAGTTACTTTATTAGATGTCATTATTGTAATTGATCATTAATTGTAAAACAATATTAATTTGATAACAGTGGATAATAGGTGCATTAGTTAACGTTGGCGTATAACTCAGTGATTGTAATACACGATTGTTAGCATTAGTTAACAATGAGATGAGTGACAAGAATAAATGTTCGACGCGTATGCATAGCGTTGTATAATGTGGTCATTAGTTGACATGCGTGCATGCATAACTCAGTGAGTGTAATATATGAGTAATTTGATCATGTTTATATTACATGTATTAGGGGCATTGATTAACAGCGACGTACATAGCGTATACATGTCGTTGTAGAATATGTATACATTGCTACTCATCATTAGTACAGCTTACATATATTGATTGAATAATGATTTGTTTGGGTAATGATAATTATGCAAGATTGTTATGTTTGTCAACCGACATCTAAAACGTATGTATAATTACAGCCTAAGCCATCCAGGATATAAGCCATCCAGGATATAAGCCATCCAGGGTTGGAGTAAGCCATCTAGGTTTGGATATCCAGGAGTGGAGCTAAGCTTCCACGATTAACGTTTACGAGCGGTGGAGACGGTCCCCGTACCTGCGTCAGCATGGCCAGGTTTTACTAACGACAACCCCCTGGACACAAGGTGGGCCCGTTACCAGTCCTCACTGGAGGAATATCACTCACAATCTCAGTGGAGGTTACCTATCATTGCATCGCGTCATCAAACCTTACAGAAGGCATTTGATGACAATCATCCATTGAATTCGCGCATCATCATCTTCATGAGCTCTCGCGCATCACAGTTATCGCGCTAGATCAACATTGTTATAGCTTTAACAACACTTTAGTGTCTTAGACATTCAGTATTTATAACAATACTAAGAACGTCTTAAACGTTCATGAGAACATTCTTTTCATAGTTCATTTGTGTATTCGCTTGTTTTTTTTTAGATAATAGATAATTGTATATATATTAAACATATTTTAAAAGTTGCATTAAACTTATGTAAATGCATTCACCGTCATTGATTCTTTCCTGAGTTAGCCCAACCACTAAGGTCATCCTGTGACAAGGTCGGATATACTTATTTCATAAATAACATCCCCATATGATCCATCAACAATAGAATTACTTATCAAATCACAGTGGCTATATAAAGTATCAATATAATTTGTTATGTTTGGTACTACCATCCCAAATTTAGTTTCTCTAGTAACCGCATCTTTGCCAAACTCAATCATAGTGTGAAAGTTTGATTCTCTCTAATCAAGTATGAAATTATTATGAATGGTAACTAAACATTTGAAACTTGATAAATCAAATTCAGTTCTTATCGGGACAGGTGAGTCATCAGAAATCACCATTTAGACTCAATGTTTCTTTTATGTAATTATCGATATCAGCATAACTGTAATTTCCATTTGTAAAAATAATACTTTTCCAATCTGTCCCATTGTGATAACTTATCACTTTGTTATTAAAATCCTCGCTAATATTATATCATGAGTAAGTCATAGAATTAATCTTATCCAGTCCAATGCCATATTGTTTGTTTTTGTCTAATATCAAAGGTCTGTCAAATACGGTTGTAAAATTACTCGGTGTATTTGAGCTATTAATTAATGCGGCTCTTTCTGATGATAATACAATTTTTTGTTCCATTATACATATTACTAGATAAATTGAGTACTTTCATCTTTTATGATTGGAAAGATGGTCCAAAACTGAGATTTTGAAAGATATGCTTCAAATGTTCCTTTTAGTATTCGTTTACCATTTTCTATTTGGTTGAGCGTGTGACTTGTCAATACTCGAACTTATGCCAAACAAACTAAACGTTTCAAAGCCTATGTCTGTATTTGCAACTGCATATGCAATGTCTGCTTCAACTACATAACGCCCGGGTTTTACAATTATTAAACACCACGATCAGGATTTTTTGTAAAATATTCTCCAATGTTTATAAATGGATTGATTACAAAATTAAAAGCTATGCTGAGAAATAAGCTTTTACTGGACCATCTTTCAAGGGGTGTTTGCGTTGGATACCATATATACAGTGTTTTTATCACACCAGGGGAGTATACAAAGGTATCTTGTGTAATGCTTTTTCCATCTATTGTATATTCAAACAGTAGAATCTGTCCTACATTTTCTACTTTCGCATTTAAACCGTAAATTATACCAAGAAGTGCTGTGTGACGACTATCAGACTTTTGATTATGCTCTTTAAGAGAAGCTATTGCAATATCAAAAGCTTTGCTTTCTTCATCCTGAGCAGCTCTCATTTGTCTTGAAACACCAGCAATAGCAGTCAAGAGTTCATTTTTGTCAACCATTTTCTCATTTAATTTTGCATAATCCTGTTCTAATTCACCTTTGAGAAGAGTTATTTCATTATCAAAAGCTTTGTTTTTTTTCATCCTGGGCAGTTTTATCAACCATTTTGCTCAAAGCAGTTGTTAGCGACTTGCTGTCAACCATTTTCTTTTTCATGTCTTCAAACTCTTTGTTGATATCATCAACGTTAGTGCTTGTCTGCACATTTAATATTTTTTATTTGAGTTATTTCAGCAGCAAAAGCAGTTCTCATTTGTGTTGTAGCATCAACAATAGCAACTTCAAGTTCATTGTTATCAACCATTTGTTTATTGATTTCTCCAATCCGTGTATTAATATTTTGAACGCCAGATCTTATTTGTTTACTTAATTTCTTGTAGTTTTCGCTATCTTTCAATCCATCTTCTTTCTTTTCTAACTCTATCAAAGTATCACCCAGAAGTTTTATTTCATCTTTCAGTCTATTTTGAATTTCAAAAAAAAGTTCAAGGTTTGTTTGTAATTGCTTTTGTATTAGACTTATTTTGTCAGCAACACCTGTTGTCAAATCATCATCTCTGAAATGTTATCAATATTATAATCACGTATGATTTTTGTTATTCTTCTTTGAGTAAATTGCCTTGTTGCTACCTCATCTGCTTTTTCTGGATTGCCAACATTGATAATTCTATTTTTATCCATGTCAAGATCACTTCTCAAAACATTTTCCTGGTTTTTACCCTTGTGAACATAATTAACCAGATGTTTCTGTTTTGCATACTCAGACAGCACAATACCAACATGTGTAATATTAACACTGCCAGTAGTAACTTACTCGCCAAGATCATTAAAAAGTCCCGTTATATATAATATATTTACATTAAATGTCACCGTTGAAGTTACGCCTTACTAACTTTTTAGGACGATCGAGATACAGAAAGTCATACTGTTTGTCAGTTGCTTTTCTGTACTGCTCTTTGCTAACACCTTGTTCGTTGGAAAGCATACCCAGCTCACGATTAACTGGAGTCGCGAAGAAGATGTGGTGAGAACAGTTCAAACGAATATCTTTGGGCGTTTTGTAATAAGATTGTGACAAGTAAATCACGCAAAAAAAATTTAAGCCTGCCTTGGATGAAATAATTGACAATATCATTTTGGTTACGCTCGCAAACATAATCATCAAAAATAGCTATCTTTTGAGTATCACAGTCCAAATCATTCACAAGGATAACTTCATCATTCGAACACTCCAGTATATCTTCGACCGGAATTTTATTATTTTTTGCTATCTTTTCAAGTTTTTGCGACAAGACCTTGTACTTTGACTGTTCCAAGTTTTTAGCAAACAAATAAATCTTGTTGTAGTAAACCAAACGTTTTAACAACATGTGAACTTGTTTGTCTTGCCAGATCCTGATTTACCACATACAAGCATTCTAAAACAACAGTCTGGCATGAAGTTCCATATCTGCTTGAAATTACCGTTGTCTGTCTTCATATCATAGTTTGGAATGTCCATTATAATAATACTTGGATAATACTCAACTAATCTTAACTCATGTTATTTTAATCTAACCCTATTGTATACATGTCTTTGTTAAAGTGGAAAGAATTAGCAAATAAAAAGAAAATATCGAATAATCTTGTTAAAGAATATGAGAATAAAGTTATTCGGAAAATACTAGAAAAAGTCGTGAATTATACAAAGAAATATTTAAACCGGTAACTAGTGAAATAAAAGATCAGTCAGTACAGTTAACTGAGCAGTTAGCTACTCTTCCAGAAACAAGTCAGCAGTTAGCTACTCTTCCAGAAATAAGTCAGCAGTTAGCTACTCTTCCTGAAGCTATAGGCGAGGAATTAAAGAACAGAAAGTGTACCAGGCAATACCTTAGTTATTTGCTGAACAGCCTCGTAAAGAAATAGAGCAGACAATGATGATTAATCCAGATGCTAAAATCTACAAAGCAACGCTGGAAGAAAATGATTTACCCTTGCCGTCAAAGGCTCTCAGAGATAACCCAAATATTGAAGTTATACTTAAACGTGTTAGTAGACATATCCGTGAATTCGGCCAGAATTCAGAAAACATAATAAAAAAGTCGGACACCTTAAACATTTATAGGAAAAGAATTATTGCAATGTCTGCGTATAGTGGAGATTTTCGGGGGAAGGATTACAACAAAAAAGAAATTCTTACAAAGTCAGCAAAGATGG
Organism: Cyrtodaria siliqua; assembly: GCA_037043455.1. Taxonomy (NCBI): domain Eukaryota; kingdom Metazoa; phylum Mollusca; class Bivalvia; order Adapedonta; family Hiatellidae; genus Cyrtodaria; species Cyrtodaria siliqua. The sequence continues at coordinate 68,935 of JAWPHD010002602.1, read as the reverse complement.
ACACTATGGTATATTACAAATTGATATACCTAATCTTGTTGGCCATCATAAACTTATTGCTAGACAAGGAGAAACAGTTGTGCTAGATCTGAAAGTGGATGATGATTTTATTGATTTGATAACGAAGCGAATGTATTCAAGAAACTGTCAATATTATCTGGTTTGCCAATTAATAAAGGTTCTTCAAAGTACAAGAAGATTTTAGGGGGTTGTTTAGAATATTACAATAGTTCCGATGATTTGGTTAATGATCTGGAGTTAGTATGCGGGAGTATCGAATCAGGGAATAATAGTCCACAGTTGACGAGTAAAGTATTATCATAATCGACGAGTTATTAAAACATGGTAATATATCAGCCGGAGAAAATGAGCAATTGTTTTCTAAATATGTTAATTAATCTAATTATTATAATGAAAGAAATTAAAATCAAGGAGGAATTAATTAGTTACTTGACTCGACAAGTGGCAGCATACAGACTTAGTTACAAATTATACGGCAGAATTAATACGGGGTTGCAAATCACCAGTGGGATAATTGTTTGTACCGCTGCATTGGTATTAATCCCCGCAGTTCCTGTTTTCATAGCTATTGTTGAGGCAATTCCCCCAATAATTGCGGTTTTGATGAACACAACTAAAATAGCAGAGAAAAAGGTTTTATTAAAATCATATCATAGGAGTTTCAAACAACTTCTTTCATATGTGCAAACATCTAATATGCCGGATGAGGAGATAATCTCATCATGCTTTTCTAAAATACTCCATTTGTAGCAAAATGATAGTTTTACTGAACCTTTGGAAAGATATATTGAGAAGTATAAGTTAAATGGTTACTAAGAATCCGCCAAAGTTAAATGGTTGCTAGTTCTTTTTCAACCTGTTTCCATATAGTATCGTACTTGCCTCTAGTAGCTTTTGTCTTAATTGGTTTTGTTTCTTTTTTTATTTCTAATAGCTCGAATATCTTCTGGAAAATGTAATTAAATTTAATTACTCTTTTCCGGCCTCCTATCTTATCTAAACATTTTACAGTCTTGTAAAACAAATCCTCGCATCTCTGCTTGTGTATTGGGGATAAATTGTACCCTCCCAAAAGTTTTTTTCTAGATGATATCTTCTATGATAAACGCTCTTCTTGCGAACTCCCCGATAATCTACAACAATATCATATCCATTGTGGGTCCCACATTCAATACAAATACGTTCCCCATCAAAAACCTCGCAAGTGATATTACAATTTACACATGCATACGTGCAATTATAGCAAAGTTTGTACCCAACACAATCTTTACAGTGCGTCTTTTTGTCGACTATGTAAAACAAAAAACAATCCATGCACAATTCAGAAGAATCAAAAATACCTAATAATCTCTTACAATAAATACAGTTCATCATATTATATACTATTATTCTTATTTATTTAATTAGGGCTTAAAAGAATAAGAACAGTATTATATTATATGGTATACACAGATGATATAGAAAGTCTCAGAAAAGATTGCGAGAAGCAGGCTTTGTTGGTGGATTTTGAGGGTACAAATAAAATTGACAGAGAACTATTAATTTTTGAAAACTTCAAGGATTTGACTGAAAAGATTATAACCGAAGCCCAACAGATGAAACTACCATAGAAAATAAGAAAATATGATGTAAAAAGATTAAACAGATTGCGCGATAAAATGATCACACGAGCGACTAACGGTCCCATAACTATTGATTTTTTTATTTATTACTACGGTAAGTTATTAAAAGAGGGAATTGATATTATTTTTTATGCTGGTTAAATTAATTAATTAGGTTTTAAAGAATTCTGTTTTATATATATTATATAATGAGTGTAAAAGAAATCGAAAGATCCCCGAAACAATATAGTAAGGATTTCTCTGTGGGTATTGTGGATAGATTAAGTCTACTCGCTCAGCTTCGTCTGACGCGAAAAACAGTTACAGAATTCCTCAAGGCGGAATTACAAAGAACTAAAGGATTTAAATTATGTGTTACTTTGAAAATGACTTTCGCTTAATCGGTTGGAGATGCGGCTTCCACAACAACATACAAAACAGCTTACTTTACATCAAAGGCGGCAATAATCTTAAATGAAAAGGATATCAAGGGTGCTTTAGATACAGCAACTGATGAAATTGCGAGTAGAATTGGAAGCTGGCTCTCAGAGGGAAGTGGTTGGGTAAATGAATCAGTGGATATGCATTATGTAAACAGGGTGAAGTATAAGCCATTGAGGGTTAGCTCTTATTTGGAGTTACCAAAAGAACTTTCTCAACAATTTGAAAGGTCTAATAAATATAATAAATGAAAAAGATGATGAATGCTTCAGATGGTGGCATTTGGCATATACATTTCCTGCTGCAAAAGGTCCCCAAACAATAACAAACTACAAAAAACACATGGTTGATCTTGATTACAGTGGAATTACATTTCCTGTAACATTAAAGCAAATTCCCAAAATAGAAAAACAAAACAATATATGTTTCAGTATATTTGGATATGAAAAAAGTGGTGTGTATCCGCTGTACATATCAAAAAACAAAGCTGAAGAAGAATGCGACATACTTTTGATTGTCGAAGAAGAAAAAAATCATTATGTATGGATAAAGTATTTCAACAGTTTAATGTATCATCAAACATCTCATAAAGAAAAAAAAATGGTTCTGCAAAACATGCTTGCAGTGTTTTTCATTATATTGATTGTCTTTCTCTGAATTGCAAGCAAGCAATAAAAATGCCTTTTGTGAGTGAAAAGGTTTTCTTTAAAAAGAATAGTAGGCAATTAATGGTTCCATTTGTTATATATGCCGACTTTGAAGCAATAACGGAAAAAATATCTTGAGCTACAAATAATCCAAAAAAACTCGTATACAGATGCATATCAGCAACATACTGATTGTAGTTACGGATACAAGGTTGTCTGCTGCTATGATGACAAATATTCTAAACCGGTTGTAACATACAGAGGACCAAATGCTGTTGATAAGTTTTTAGAACAAATGATAGAGGAAGAAAAATGTTGTAAAAAAAACTGCGAATGCATGTTTTAAGAAAGATCTGACAATGACAGCAAAAGAAGAAAAATAATTTAGAGCAGCCGAGTAATGTCATATTTGCGATGAACGATATATGACGTGTGATAGAGCAGTTAGAGATCATTGTCACATAACTGGGAAGTTTAGAGGAAGTGCTCATAATGCATGCAATCTCAGTTTCAAGTTGACTAAAAATATACCTGTTGTGTTTCATAACTTGAGAGGCTATGACGCTCACTTTATAATTCAGCACATCGGGGAAAGTTAAAAAAAAAAGGATAAATGTTATACCAAATAACATGGAAAGGTATATGGCTTTCATGTTGGGGTCAAATTTGGTGTTATAGATAGTTTCTAGTTTATGTCCCAGTCACTTGCTGACTTGGTGAAAAACATTCCGTTGTTTAAATATATCTCTCAAGAATACTCTGATGAAAAGTTAAAAAAAACAATTGCTGACAAGAAAAGCTTCTACTCTCAGTTAAATGATGCAAATATCTCAGATGAAGATTATGAGCATGCTAAAAAAGTATGGAAGACGTTCAAGATAAAAAAACATGGGGGAATATCTTGATCTGTATTGAAGTCTGAATCACGATGTTTAATCCTTTTACAGTTTTCCCACTGTTGGATTCAGAATCTTTTAAACATTTCCAACTCCCACTGACATTTCTAAAATTTAAGAAATCTAAACTCATCCATAGTCACTTATGAAATATACTCTATCTTTAATTGAAGTCGTATTCTTCATTACAAGTATTATACATTATACATATACTGTCATGTATTGTCCAGAGATTGTGATTTGAACTAGGATTAAAAGATCACTGAAACCATTTCTATACAAAGGTGATCAAATATTTATTTTAAGGATTATATCACCGTGGTAACGGATTAACTTTTGACCATTAGGGGCTTAAAAGGTTTAATTTTGCAGCGAGTTATGGAATTCATGTTTATACGTTATAAAAATTATATCCGTATAATAAATTTTTCTACAACGAGTTTGTGCCATAAAAACATTATTTGGCTCCAATGTTTTCAATTTGGCTCTGTTTTTTTTTCATTTGGCGAAAGTAGTTGCGCAAAGAAAAAATAAGCCAGTGCAAGCCCTGAATGTGTTAATGAGATGACGGGATTCGAATGTATTTCCTGTATGCGGTAGACTTCCATCGACCCAAGGCCATGATCTTTGTTTCTGATATTCCCGACATAATGGCTTGAGTGCAAGCACCAATTCGGAAAATATGAGGTTTGTAGGACTTTGTTGACATTTTTGAAAACGCGAGTACTTTGGAAAAGTTATTTGAAAACGAGGCTCTAATCAGGGGCGTGTTGTTCTACGGACAAGCAGTGGCCCGGCTTGTTTCCCTCTTATGCTCATATATTGTTTGAGGTGTTTAACAGGGCAGTACTTGCTATTTGAACTTGAAATAAAGATTTTAACAGGAATCGGGTTGCTTTTAGATTTGAAATGATGTAAAGTTATGCAAACGCAACTTTTTGAAATTTGAATATCTTTATACTGTACGACTTTGTTTGACAATGCACAGCGGCAAGGAAGGAGTTCACCTAATCGAAAAAATCTATGGAAAGCGGTAAGGAAAATAGCCTGGTACATAATGCAGTCATAAATGTAGAACATGTGTGTACATGCTTTAACCAATTTGCGAAGGTCAGGTAGGAGGATAGGTAAGCTTGAGTCTACTGATCTTGATCCTCTTTTGCAACCCATTATCATTCTTTGAACTAAGAAATTCTGTGTAGAGTCTGGTTTTTTTGCTAGTTTGAGCATGAAAGCAATAGCAGATAAATGACTGTAAATAGCTGATGTTGCAAAAAACATGTTCTACAGAGAGGCAATAAAAAGCAGAATTGTAGAGACCGACGCAGGGCAAACTGTCTTCGGTGGGTTTTGTTGGTTGCAAAACCCCTCGAAGCGTTGCATATATCTGTTGTAAGCCTTCCTGGTTGAAATTGCAAGTGAGGAACTTATCATTTTGTGGTTTTAGAGAAGTACTCCCTCTGGTGTTAAAGGGAGTACATCAGGCTTTTCATGGGGGTCTAGGTGTCCGACTTAAAATTGACAAATATTAATATTTTCTATTCTACATGGCCAAAACATAATGAATGAGCCTAAAAATTAGCCCTTATTTGCAAAGAAATTCATTCTGCACAGTAATAGATGCTATCCTAGGTGACGCACCTGGGTTAATTTCAGCATTTTACGTCCGATTCCGTCCTGTCTATATGGTGTTTTCAAAGTTTAGATACTAACAAAATGGTTCTAACATCATATTTTGATTAATATAAGTGTTTTATCATCAACGGGAACAATTTTATAATTTAAGTTGTTTCTAGAAAAATCCTGATGTACCCACTTTAAGTGCAGTGGCACTGTTACGGGGTCTTCGCTTAGATATGTTGCGTGTTTATTTGCCTCTGTTATCTTTGTCAGAGGTGTCGGATTCTCACCGTTTTCCCTGTCACTGGGGTCCTCATTGGAAGCACTGTCCTCATCGTCGCTGGCATTGCCATCTGAATTTATTTATTTGTACTGACCCTCCGCCAGTGCCTAACGTATGTTGTCATCCGACGATGATGTGTCAGAGGACGAGGGTTGTATTGTGTCCTCAATTTGCCTCTTCTTGGCGGGTCCCTTGCCTTTGTCAGACAGTTCAGCGCGCCTTTTATGTGCGCTCTTGTGGAAGTGTACTGTGATGGGACGATATCCAGAGATGACATGAGGGATTCCCGCAGCTCTGGGTCATCCGCAATCCTCCTTGCCAGAAGGCGACCTAGCTTGTCGGACTGTGTTTCATTCCGAGGCATGCTGAAAAAGTATTGTACTCAACAGGAAATATAATCAACAATGAATTTCTCGGTTAAGGTGAAACATAGAGCATGCCTTTCATCGGACGACAAGGAACTGTGACCCTTCGATGGTCGTACTATGTTTTATACGATAATAAAAAAATTCATAACAGACATAAAAAGGCACTGTCGTTCGCAGACTAGTTTTTCCTAATAAAACACGATGCTTTAACGTATTATGTATCACATCTCGTGTGTTTATTTGAATTAATTATTGAAGAAATGTGTTTTTAGATAATTTAGTTTTACATATACAAAGTGTATAAGACGAGACAATACTTTATGAGGAAATAAAACAGTTTAACATTAAGATCAGAAGAAGGCAATTTGTTCTCCACAATATAGGTGAATTGTGACCGATAGATAATAAGTCTGTACATGTTCATTCTCGTAATGTATAAAGATGTGTACACATGTTTAAACCTCGATTCATGCACATCGCACCTATACACATGTAGAATAATAATTTACAGGAAAAAAGGTTTGCCACGCTAGTGGCTGGAACTATACTGTACTTATAGCATCGGTGTATACTACACACATTTTAAAATATACGGACATTTGTCTAGTCGATGAAATAATAACAACAGACAGCGTAGTAAACTTATATAAATTGTACCAAATATTGTATAGCCACTTCATTTTTGAAAATCTCGAGATAATGAATAACTGTTACCTGGATTGTTAACGTTCAACTGAAGCCATAATTAATATATTTCTGCTATTCAATGTAAATTAATTGTGATTGACATGTCTATCTACTGCTGATACTACTAAAACTACTACAAATACTACTAATACTGCTACCACACACATACATACACACACACATACATACACACACAGAAAAAATACATGCACACGCACGCACGCACGCACCCACGCAAGCACGAACGCACGCACGCACGCATTCACGCACGCACGCACGCATGTACGTACGCACGCATGCAGGAGGGGGAAAAGGAGGAGAAGGAGGTGGAGAAATAAGAGGAGGAGGATGTGTAGGAGGAAGAAGTAGGAGGAGGAAGAGTAGGAGTTGAAGCAATAACGTAAGAAAGGGTAAATCATAAATGTATGTTAACATCATGTTTTCCTGCACGGTATGCGGTGCGGCCTTTAGTAGATCTGACAACCTACACCGACATACAAACACTCGGATGGAAATAATAAAGAAATGGCTTCACCTTCCAATGACATTGTATTCCAGCAGCCTTTTACCATGTTGATAACGGGGCCCAGTTGTAGCGGAAAAACGCATTGGACCCGAGAGCTTTTGCTTTATACTTTGATACAACCACCTCCTCAAATTCAAATATGATGTTACGGTCAAAGGCAACCGCTTTACGATGAACTTAACACAATACTGCCATCCATTGAATTCATAAGCGGTATACCTAATCATTTGAACTGATCCAAAAACAACTAACTTGATTATCTTCGACGATCTCATGACGGATGCCAAATGTGACCAGAGGATCGGCGACCTATTTACGAAAGGATCACATCACCGTAACATATCGATCTTGTATTTGATACAAAATCTGTTTCCACAGGGTAAAGCCGGTAGAGATGTAGTATTAAACACTCAGTATTTGGTTTTGTTCAACAATCCAATCGATAGACAACAGGTAGCGACATTAGCCAGACATTTACATTTACCCGTTGTCAGTAAAACATTTTTGCGACAATACGAGGAAGCGATAAAACGACCATACGGGTACCTAGTGGTGCACTTAAAGGCCAATACGCCCGAACACAAACGGATACACACGGACGTATTTCGTAAAGGCAAGAAAAGAAGCTATGAGGATGAATTCAGTATAAACGCAACGTGAAAGCACGAAGACGAGAGTGATGATAAGTATACAAGAAATGAAGATAGTGTAAGCGAGTATGTTATGACACCACCGGGTTTCCCGCGCCGTAATGGACAAAGGGTGACAGAAAAGAGGCGACATGAAGAAGACGAAGAGAGTTTAATCGGGTACAATACGCTCACAGACATCCCTCATGGTAACGGACCAAGTTCAACAGATACAAAACGTCACGAAAACGAGTCCAAATCAGCCTTTTCTACGAGTACTGACACTCTGTGTCAATTAGTCAACATAAAATGGTCAAAAAAATTGATTTGATCATTAAAGACAGGGCGGTACGCTACGTTAACTTCAGTCAGAGGGTTGCAGAATGTAAAACAATTAATGACATGCTGTCAGAGCTGCGTAAAGCGGCTAGAGGATACTTTACCGAAGCTCTCTTGTCCATATTCAATATCGACACCAATCCATTATATAAGTCTATCATGGATACGGCCAATCGCTTGTACGACACTTCGCGACGTCCCATACTATTGGCTATTAGAGAGGCTGTCCGTTTACACAAAACCGAGATTGACGAGTTATTGATTCCGGAAAAGAAGGGAGATAACATAGTCAAAACCAAACAAGAAAATGACAGCATAGAATCTGATGAAATGGATTAGTTGGGACGCATAAGAACTTGTTTACACCATTTGATGGACTACAAGGGACTACTTCAGAGTGAGCATAACAATAATGGATGACCTTCAGACCCAGTCAAAGGATAGATCAGTTTGCCGCCAAACACGTGTGGAGAAGTGTAGAATTGCAAACACACACACACGACTGCCTAACACGAATGCTAAAGACAACTAGGCAAACAATCAGACACTCACTCACGAGGGAGACGCTTGAATCAATCTATTGGATATAATTTTGAATAAACAACAAAGACAACAATATTTTATTCTATTTTTTTCTTTTATTGTCATATATCTTGTATAATATAATAATACTATATACAATAAAAAATAAAAAAAAGCTAAATTTATTCGTTTGTCTCAAATGTTCCAACATATTTATCGTTCCATGCCAGTTCATTCACGTTAAACGGCTCTACAATATCTTTCATTGTCATTTTATGGTGACGATTCATAACGTAAGAATCCATCAAATATCGTCTCTGTAATAGCCTGTCGAAGCCGACTTTGTAGTAATTATGTGTTCTACCGAGAAGTATTCGTCCGGTCCTTTGGTGGGAAAATAAAATGCAACCCAATGTTTTCCCGGCACATTACTGGTGTCTGTATTTGAAATAACGAATCGTCCTCTCTGTATTTTGACTTGATCCAACGAACATATCGTGACGGGATATCCACGAAGGAGATCTGAGAGTTGAAAGTTATTCATCTGGCGTGTAGGCCATTCTTACTGGTGATAATGGTTTCTGTTCATATTTAGTACAGCTGAGATTCTACGTCAAATGTATAAGGTTTCAAATGTTTAGGTCTTGCCATTACGCTTACTGCGTTGTTATACTTTCCCCCTCTGCCTTCATACGGGCATTTTCACGGTCTACTTCCGCTTTAGCGATCTCCAACGCCAAGGGGGTCACGAGCTTGATTTCTGGCCGTTGAATAGATTTTTCTTCTACTTCTTTCAATCTCCTGTTTATAGCGCCGCAGCCTACGATGTAACGGCCCATATGAACGGGCAGAACGTAACCGTCTCTTAGGTCTTTGAAGTGTTGGGGTCTGGAATATAAGAATGATAATCGTATACTACTGCGGAACCCATCTCTTTTTCAAATGTAAGACACAATGAAGGTCGTTGGATTGAAACTCTACCGGATTAATCTGTTCGCCCTTCAATCTCAACCGAATTGTATTCAAATTGGTCACTTTCATGGGAACGTATACTGAATTGACAAACTCTTCCACCTTCAGTTTATTGTAATGACCTCTAATCTCTATATTTCTCAATACAGATAGTGACGTTTCTCTGACATAGGACTCTTCCACTATGTCGCAACAGAGATATAATCTAAGACTCTTTGGTTTAAAATTACAAGTCAAAGATATTTGTTTTAACGCGCACACCCAGTCACCTTCGAGGGTGTATGTCTTGGGAAACTGGATCCAAAAATCAGCAGGATTCTTCTTCTTATCGGAATCTTGACTGTTGATATAAAAATAAAACTAGGTCATGTTTACACGTCCTCGTTCCCTTCTCGTCGTTCTTACGATGTTTGACATGACACCTTATACACCATATCCAGTGGTAAAGTGTAGCTGTGTTCACAGTGTTCCAGTATGTTCTCGCTTCCTGTATAGCTGTGTCGATGAGTGACGCCATCTGTTTTAAGGATAACCGTTGGTTAATGTTCAGTTGGATACCTTTAATGGTGACCGTATCATTGATAAACTGTCTGAGATGGATCACAATGTCTCCGCCTATGTTACACACTGCCACATATACATGATCTCTCAGATGGTATCGTTTTACATAGAGTTCATTAGAATTCACTTTTATCTGATAGTCTAACGGTGGAGTTGATTTTGAGCGTGTAATGCTCAGTATTAAGATCGGAGACATACACATCACGAGAACTATAACTATCAATCCGATCCACTTAATAGCCTTGATGTGTGTCCTTAAATCTGATGGTGTATCTGTGTCAAACTGCAACATTCCCTCGGATGTCATTTTCATATTCAACACGAACGGTTCTTAATTAAAATTTGCCTTTGTCATTGATGGTATATGAGTCGTTCTTACGTCTTTCTGATATACAGTTACAGTACAATGAGTGTAGAATAGATGACGTCATATATCTGACATGGCGCTTTGATACCTGTGATCACGATTTTACCTCTTGTAAAATAGCAAAAAGTAACTCCCTCTAGTTTAATAATCGCGCATGGAAATATTTCAGGTTCGTACAGGCTTTTTTTTCTTTACTTAAAGCTCCAGGTCTAAATCACAACTTAATGTATGGCAAGCTGAGACAGTCAGTTACTTAACATCTTTCAATAAGACCGGAAACCCCATTTTTTGTAAACATAAAGCATATCGTCTCAATCTTCTGATACCCTCCTGAAAATATTTTGCCTTTCCATTAAAATTGGTTTTACCATTTGAGAACACCAAACAGTTTCCCCCTATGTTCTTATGCTGCTGAATGAGTCCAGAAAACCTAAGGTTGTACTTAGCGTTGGTAATACGATAACATAATTGCCTCAAGTCGGTAGTACAGCCCAAATTGGCGCTACACACCACATTAGTAATACTCATGATGTTATCTCTTCGAAGACTGAGGCCTTAACGGAGTAATAAATGAACTGACCGTAGTATTTAAAAGACCAACAAGTCACCTCCTCATCCGCCTTTTCCTCCTCATCCTACTTCCTCATCCTCCTCCTCCCACATCCTCTTCCCTCCTGCTCCTGCTCCTCCTCTGTGTGCGTGTGTGTGTGTGTGTGTGTGTGTGTATGTGTGGCTGTTTATGAAGCACGATGAAATATCAAAATCGTAAAAAGGGCTGGAAATGTCAGAGAAGACTCGGATTAAGAGGAGACGTGTTCAACCTGGCTTACTGTGGCAAAGGTAGTGCCACTATTATAGAGGGCAGTAAATTCTAGTGGACAACAGTCCGTGGGAAGAAGGAATACTTATAGTAATCCGTGGCTGTCTGGATCTGGTGGTATGCCATTGGATGTTGGGATCGACTAGGTCTTGTATTTAGTACAAGAAAGTCTTCCGGAGGAATTGCTACAAGATGATGGGTGATATTATAAAACATGACTGGTCTTTGGTCAATGCGACGAAGGTCAAGGCGTCTCCATTGCAATGCATTCAATATGTCTGTGACATTAGAGGTGCGGGTATAGTCGCGTTTTGCCCAGCGAGCAGCCCGTCTCTGAAACAGATTCTATCTGACTGATACCTGATTCAGTGTACGCGACCAGATAGGGGAGCAATACTCAAGCAAGGGTCTGACCAGTGTCTTCAAGTTGTACGCTGTTGTTTTGAGCTTTTCTGAATGAAACAGCCTTTAAGAATGTTATTGAATTTTAGTCTGAACATTTTGCTAAAAAAAATATTTTGCAAAGTTAATTAGATTCTAACGAAATGCTGCAGTTTCAACAAGAAAGAGAACATGAAAAGAAACCCCGCTTTTGGTCTTTAATGTATTATCACAAGCGTGTGAAAATTATCACAAGCGTGTGAAAATAACGCAACGCCATTTGCAGTGCGTGGAATCAATTCCTGGTATACAACGTGGTAAGTTCACTATTTGCCTTCTATTATTTATCGGCTTTTGCTTTATTAAAAGTTAATAAAAGTCGTGTATCGATTTCTTTGTTCGATTATGTCCATTATAAAGGCTAAATATGTTTTCAAATTTGTAATACGTAAGTCGCATAGAATTCGGATGTACATAATTTTCGGGTATTTTTGTTTGTTTGAACATAGATCTACAATGTAACATACACTGGATTTGAAACATGTCGTAAATGCAATTTATCCGCCGAATAATAATTTCCCAAGAATACTTGCGCGTACAGGTAAGGTATTATGGCGCATGCATATTGCGGTAAGTTACCGCCCTCCTATGAATTGATCAAAAAACAAATAAATTAACAACGATATGTATACTAGGTTTTCTTACATTATGTAAGAAAACCTAGTATACATATCGTTGTTAATTTATTTGTTTTGGAAAAAATTTACAATAGCCGGCTATTTCAAAGACGAGTTGAAAGATAATTCTTTATTCTATACAGTGATGTTGGTTTTAGCTTTACTAAAAACAAACTAATTAAATAACAAAAATTACGTTCGTTTGACCGTATGTGAAACTGCGTCAGTGACGTGACTCTGCAAATTTAAGAAATATATATTTACATATCGTTGCTGATTTGTTTATTTTGGGAACAGTATTTAAGCATTTGATGATCATATACAGATCCAAGTGAACAAGGCGAACAAGATAGTAGGCATTATTCGGAGAACATTTACCCATTTAGACTACAAAACTTTTTGCCTGCTGTTTAAAGCACTAGTCAGACCACATCTTGAGTATGCTGCTTGTGTGTGGAGCCCTATGTCTATGCAGAGCATAGAGACGATAGAAAACGTTCAGAGAAGAGCCACTAAAATGCTACCATTTCTACAATATAAATCGTACACTGAGCGTCTAAATATATTGAATCTGCCCACCTTGAAATATCGACGACTGAGAGGTGACATGATAGAAACATACAAGATTATAACAGATGTGTATGATCACAACGTCACAGGAGGACTGTTTGAGAAACATCTAAGCACTACCAGAGGGCATTCGCTCAAAATCAAAAAGGCAGGGTGTCGGCTGGACGTGAGGAAGAACTGTTTTACAATGAGAGTTGTGGACATCTGGAATAGTCTCCCAGAAACTGTGATAGAGGCCAAGTCTGTTAAATTATTTGAGAATAGACTAGATAGGCTTTGGAGGGATCATCCGATGAAAGCGGATTACACTGTACAGTACAGCGATATACAGAGAGCCGGAGCGCTCACCAGCACAGACATGAATAGAGAGGAGCAGCAGCTCCTGCGTTCATAAGCAACGTAGGTAAACGTAGGTAAAGCTAGCTTGCTACTAATTCAAATACGACCTGAAGGATAATTATTTATTCTGTGCAGTGATGTCTGTTTTAGGTTTACTAAAAAAGAACTTAATAAGAACAATTACGTTCGTTTGACCGTATGTGAAACTGCGACAGTGACGTGACTCGGCAAATTTAAAAATATATATATACATATTGTTGCTGATTTGTTTATTTTGGGAAAAATATTTAAGCTAGCTGGCTAATTCAAATACGAGCTGAAAGATAATTCTTTATTCTATGCAGTGATGTCTTGTTTAAAGCTTTACTAAAAACGAACTAAATAAGAGCAATTACGTTCGTTTGACCGTATGTGAAACTGCGACAGTACGTGACTCGACAAATTAAATATATATATATATATATCGTTGCTGCATTATTTCTTCTGGAAAAAGTATTTAAACTAGCTGGCTAATTCAAATACAAGCTGAGAGATTATTCTTCATTCTATAAAGTGACTTCTGTTTTAACTTTAATAAACAAAATTAATAATATGATCGTAGGTGAAACTGCGGTCATATGACTCTGCAAATTGTAAATATACATGCATAATGATACATGTAAGTACATAAATTCGCTGGCTCATTAGGTAATTCGACTTGATTTTGGCTTCAGTTGCCTTGTTTAATTAAACTATGTTGGATTTAGCCCCTTCTAATTAACACCGTTCGATACCGAATATACAGTGCGGTCGACGTGTCTGTTTTTATTACACCCTTCCACCCATAAGTCAGAGGTGTCATACCGAATATACAAGGTGGTCGTGCGCGATATTTCGGCATATTGTCCCCTTAGAAGGGCGGTAACAGATGTAATTCAAAGTGTTGTTTTGTGTTCCAAATAACAGGATGTTGGTGATCGATATAATATTTCTGTTTTATTGCACGCAAGTACCCCAAAATTCAAACGTGTCATACCGAATACACAGGTATCGCATCGTAATATTATTTTTTAACCAACTTAAACAGCATAACAAAGGAATAATTATTTTGAATATCAAACCATAAATAAAACAGGAGTTTCACTTAGAATGTTTATACATTGTGAAAAATAAAGGCCATTTTATTGATGAATTTTCAACCAAATTCAGCTGCGTAATTTGCGAACAAAACAAAGGCTATACAGAAATCCAAGGACGTCAAGCAACTCTACACAATAATGGCATTACGAAGGAATAATTACTTTGATATCGTAACGTAAATTAAAGAGAAGTTAAATTTCAAAAAATGTACATTCTCAATTTCAAGCCGCAAATGGCGAAAACTGTAGAAAAAAGAAAATCAACACAGCTATCGAGCATATTTTCGCCACTAAAACCCAAGTTATAGTATGAATTCCATAATTTCTTTCAATAAATTAAAAGCAATACAGGCAGATTTAAATAACTTATACTGCTATATCTCTTAAGTATATTAATAGTAATATAATATTTGAAATAGATCGTGAAGTAGTATGTTAATAATTAAGCTTTATGTCAGCATCAACTCATTTCAGGATAATCGATCGCGTCAAAAATAGCCACCGCGCACCTGTTACCCTGGCAGGTACCCTGTTGTTTACCGCAGAATAATCAGGGAACCAGCTTACTGACCATTCGGCGGATAAATAGGGAATAAACAAGGGGCTTACATTGAGTTTCAAATCCAGTGTACATATATATCCATGGTTTGAATGATTTTTAAGACATTGTTCAACACATTTATAGGCTGTGTATGTGGTCGTTTCTTAGTGGTGGAGGCAGACAACCCACTTTTTTCTGGACTGTATAATTATCATCCGTCATCTGTAAGAATCGACACTTTCTCCCAAGTCAAGCTGTCAGTGGATTCAAACCCAAAGCAGTGATACGCAAGAAGGTTTTACTGTATCGACCATGTTTTATTTTTCGTAAACGGACAAAAATCAGTAGAGAAAGCCAGGTCTGTGATCAAAAAGTCATAACCATGATATCACTTACAGTCTGATTCAAAACTTTCATATCTGGACATGAGTTACAAATTTCGGTGATCTGGATCTGTTTGAATACAAATATATGTTGGATGCGTTCCAGCATATGGATATCCTTGGAGGGGTATGGGTCCCAAACAATCATGAATGGAGGCATAATCGAGGCCTTGATCTCACTAGGGAGGTGTTAATCCCAGCCTTCCCTGACCATGCCAGCACTTTTTTACGATTTTGATATTTCTTCTGGGTGTGTAAGGTCAGAGGAACTCCCAGTGTATTAGCCAGCCAACCGTGCAGCCATCTTTTGCACGGCCGTTTTTGAAAAATCGCGGCCAATATTTGGAGGAGTGGGTGGGGTAATTTTTTTTTTTTTGCTAAACAACACTTCCGAACTCTTACTTTCTCGATATTGTTAGGTTTATATACATTTATAGAGGAAATATTATCTAAAATGCACCTTTTTCACCTTTATCTGTGAGACAGACAAACTAATTGATTAATTAATCTTTGATATATACAAAGCTGCTGTGATAAAACTGCATATTTATCGATTGTAGTCCCCCAACAAACATTTACATGTATGTTTTGAAGTACCGAAATATTTCCAATATCCCATACAACTTTAGTAAGCTTAATAAAACATATTTCCGTTCAGAGAGGTAAATTAATATTTTGATAACTGTTTTAGATCCATGAAATGTATATTCAATGCTAGTGTGTTAAAATACACGTTTAATGCTCTTTTGAAATTTTTCGTATTGGCGAGCATCAACGTGTATTGATTATTGCACATTTACGACTGGACTTTCCCAACGGAATCTGTTGGAAGGTTTCACGCTTTTAAACAGCATTGTTTGTATATTATATATGCATAGGTTGAAAGAAGATTTTTTTTTGAGTCGATTGGTGTTTCAAAATTTACCTGCCACGATGAAATATCTCAGATTATCCAAATTTATCACGAATATATTGACACATTTCCGAATTATCCAAATTTACCGCCATCTTGTTTGAAATTCTTACCCAGAGTTCAATGCGCATATTAGATCACCATACGCAACCCACCATGCACCGTCGATAGAATAGAATAGAACCGTTTATTGCTACAATCGTAAAACATTGTGTACATAGTGTGTTTAAACTACACATATTTCATGCCGGGATTTGAATACTAGTGACAGTTATTGTTTTCGAACACAAAATCACCTTGTTCAGCTCTACCAAACACACAACGATTTCTGTTTATAAATCACAACGCCCCATCCTAGCTCAACTAAATTTGGGACTTGGTTTCCTTATAGTATGTTGTAAAGGGTTGCTTAAGTAATGTTGCCTTCCGCAAATTCTGGGCTCCCATGAACCCAAATTGTGAAGGCCCATAAAATGTGCAATAAAGGCAGATCTAGGTTTGCATGTAAGCTGGTGTATATATAGTTATAATTTTGGTTTGGGATCTTATATCATTATGCATCTTATTTGTACTTCACTCATATTTGGGCATGGGCTCCCTCCTCCCCGCCCCGAACCCCGCCACCCCCCCCCCCCCCCCCCCCCACCCCATACACAGCCCTGTCCCCTCCATTTGTGTTTTTTTACATATTTCTGTTGTTTTGGTCAATTCTTCTGGTCAATTCTTCTGTTCTTTTGGTCAATTCTTACACATATAGCTATGTTGCTCACCCCCCACCATGTGTTTCGCCCCACAACCATCCCACCACCACCCGATTTTTTTTTTTTTACATATGTCCGTGTTGTTTTGTTTATATATATCAATAATTATGCGCCCCCGCCCTGCACCCCGCCCTGAACCGCCCCCCCCCCCCCCCCCCCCCCCCCCCCCCCCCCCCCCCCCCCATTGGTTATGGGCTCCCCTCATATGGAGGACATGGGAGGGAAATTGTTTTCATTTATCTTCCATTATTGGATATTAAAATTTTAATTTGAACGCAATCATTTACATATAAAGCAATTTAGATTAAATTCAGATACACAGACGAAATATCAATAAAAAAAAAACCATCCTGAAATGAGGCCACAATAAAAAATCGCCAGGTATCACCTCCCTCCCCGAGTTGCCTTTCGACCACAATTTTTTTTTAAATGACAGCAACTTTGGATTAAAACTGATAAAAATAAATGAAATGTCACCCTGCCCCAAATTTTACTATAATTTGTATGAGATTCTAACATTAATTTTTATATCGGCCCGAGTTTCTATACCCACCCCCACCCCCTCACATTGTTTTAGCCTTGTTTTCTGATGGTATATACTGGCTATACCATTTATTATCTCTGAATAGTCGAGCTGCGCTGTTCTCCTACAGCTCTTGTTTAATATAAATTTCCATATTTTACAGATTGTTTAGTGGGTCGCCCCCTGAATCCACCCGTAAACTCACCCACCCCCTACACACTAAATGAAATGAACATAACAAAACAAAATAAACAAGCTTAAGTTAGGTCATGGACATACAGTAGGTCTATGGTTAGGTGCTTTTCCCCCCAGATCAGGCTATAAAACAAGCGAGATTTTTTTTATTTTTATTTAAGAGAATGTCTGAAGGGGTAATATATAATAAATATCCCGGCACCCTTCGCCCATTACCTTTTGTTAACCTAAGACTTGAAAACTTTATACTAGGTACATTATAAACAACGCAGTTTCGTGACACGTTGTCCACAGTGGAAAATGTGTACTTATGCGCATGCGCATGCAACGTTGGGAGAAACGCGCACTTGTCAATATATTGTCAATACACATGTATAGCGATCTACGAAAAACCGATATATTATGTAAAATATGCTTCGGAAAAAATAAAACCGAAAGTAAATGGTAAATAACTTATTATTTTGTTAGATTGTCGTCATGGTTTACGCACATAAGTCTGATAAGCTGCTCAATTTCGTTCGAAAATCACATGGGTGTTCGAGCGTTTTTTCCAGTCGCGTTTTTTGCAAAGGAAATTAGGCGTATATGCAGTTACATAGAACGTCAGAATAAAAAAAAAAACTGCATAGGAGCCAATTTATTAGGCTAATTCAATGCATACTTACCTTGATATCTTGACTTAAAACCAATCTGGTGGCCCATATCTCTTCTCCCGCTCCTCTCCCTAGCTCTCCCTAGCGGGTGAGGAGATCCCCGTGTTTTTACTATAGGAGTTTCTCTGACCGCACACAGCCAGAAGAAATATCAAAATCGTGAAAAAGGTCTGTCTTTCTGCATGGTTTGGGGTAGGGAGATATTTTCTGAGGAAGCATATTGTGTTTTTTACTTATTTAAGCCAAACAAAAATGAAATAATTAAAATGTGTTACATGTCTTTTTGAAATTAAGGCATGTTGCAAAAGCATTTTGGCTCTAAAGGCATGTTAAGTTTCACATGCCTTAATAGCCTGGGGAGAACACTATGTACTGTAAGCGGCCCCTCATCAAGTTTCATGAGGATGACCTCTAATGATTTTGAGGTCAGTAGGTCAAGGTCATCGTAACCAATCTGTCACAAATCTTGTCTGCGCTACAACCCCTAAAACAACAACACTTAAGTTTGAATAGGTAACATGGAGCTAGCAAAATAAATTATCCCTGTTTAGACTAAAACGTGATAAGAGCATTAATGTTGTACATTCTGGATGTTATACAACATTCTAGTCCAGGTTGACAGTTTTTAGACCAAACTCGTGTGACTTTTACCACATTCATGTTCTATAATCATTGTGCTTATCAACTATAAGTTATAATAACTACATGTACATCCTGAATTTCAAGCATGTATACATGGTTTGTCTATTACTTTCCGTATTGCATAACAACAATATTTTATATACAGAAACTTGTCCACAAGTCCTTAATCTTATCAAAAAATGCCACCCATTCACTATCAAATTATCTTAGCAAAGTTAGCAGTGGGAGCAGACATCTGTTTTTCTCATAAAAAAATGTTTTGCTTTTAGAAAATAGGTTGTGAATTTTTTTTGTAAATCTTACATTTTCCTGGATGCACATAATAATAATAGTAACATTAAATAATAAAAAAATCTTTATTTCATAAAGGTACAACTCATTAAGATTATACAAACAATAGCACAACATTATCTTCCATGCTAATATTATAACAACAGCATCACTACTAATAAACAGTATCAAGTGATTAATGCAGTCAAACATTCACGTTTCAGATTTAGTACTTTTTATATCAGCTGGCATTCAGTGCTCAAGAAATAGGATAGCCCGTCGCCCGGGGCTCCTCGAAATCCATTCCGGGCCTGTCTCATTTTGCAGACGAGGAGCCCGTCGGGCCTGTCTAAAAAATAAAAAAAAAATCCCCCAAAACATCAGTTTTACTGGATCTCAAGCTCAAGTTCCTCAAGACATAATACTCCCATGTGTATTGTGAACTGTGAAAACACTTGCAATAAAGTAATTAAAATGTGTTATACACACATTGAAACAATAAGAAGTTCGAATAAATTATATTTTGCCTGGCTTCGTGTCGGCAGTTTGTCACAACGAGGTCGACAATTGTTGACATAAAAACTCATTATTCTGCTATTAGGGTTGTGTTTTCTTTCCTGATAAGAATACCGTTTTTGTCATTAAAAACACACTAATGCATGAAAAAAAATCGTTATTGATGGTATTTCGATTGAATGTTTGTGAAATGTTCGGGCCGTAAAAGTGCGGTGTCATAGTAGTTCGGATGGTACATAATTTCGGATATTTTTTTATTTTTTTTTACATAATCAAATAAGAAAAACTGTCCTTTACAAATACATGTTGGTGGACAGAAAAATATATGTACTGTATTATGTATAAATACAGATATAAAGTATATTTCTATTCATTATTTAAGGTGTAAGGAAGGAGTTCCTGGAATCCTACTTTTAAATGAATTCTAGTCTAGGCTCATAATTCTTTACTTGGAGAAAGTGGTGACAAAAAGAAAAAATATAGCCAGAGGTGGCTCTGATAGTCTCATAAAACCTCATTAAAAATTTGGCTCCAACTTTAGCTCCAGTTTCACCAAGTCAGCTCTGATTATTATCGTTTGGCAAAAGTGCTAGTTATTAACTCTCCTTTGCATTGGTTATAAATTACTATGTAATATTCTATTCTAACATATTTTAAACGAAATGGTAAATAAGTCCGCTGACCAGGGAGCATAAAGTGGTAGCAAAAAAAAAGATAAAGTCAGAGGAGGTTCTGAGCTTGATTAATACATACGTAACAAATGTGTGCTATAAAAGTGAATAAAGACACATTTCCAATAAGAAAAAAATATTGGACCTTTCCATTTTAAATCAGGGCCTGTCCATTTCAAATCAGGGCCTGTCCATTTCAAATCGGGGCCTGTCCATTTTCAGAAGCAACAAGCCCTGGGCCTGTGTCTTAAAATAATTTTCTTTGAGCACTGGCATTTTTTGTGAAGTTAGTTAAAAAATGAACTGGCAGTTTCCTCTAGCAAACATGTATCATGAATAGACACCAACTTAAAGGTTGTGCAGTTTGCATGTGACTGTCTGGTTTAGACATTTGGTGAAGGACCGTAATTTGGACAATTGGCTTGTTTTGTAGGGAAACAAAAGCTGAACATCAGGGTAATAGAGAAAACAAAATATCTCTGATGTTGCTTTGCAAATTATAATTGGTCATTTCACATCTAATTGACAGAATACAAACATGTATCTAATTGACAGAATACAAACATGTATATGTGACAATGTCACTTAGCTATTGCTGTAATACCTGTGTTAACCAGTGCAGCATCCTCACTCCCTCACTGGGCCTCTTGTATTGACCTTAACCTTTAAAATTTACAACTTTTGCGACTAGTGTAAACACAGATCAACCTGCAAAACATGCCGGCTGATTGAGGGTTTACAGTGTTCACCGCTCAGTCAATGCAGTCTGCAAAAGACAACTAAGAATGGAATGGTCCAAATTCAAAGAAAATACATTCTATTATACTTAAGAGCTATAGCAGGTTACGGGTTAACAACCGATAAGGTTTCACAAAAAATATTTTATTACAGTTAAAGATGAGAACGTTCCTTTTGGTGACCCTTGGTTTATTGATGATCTGTGGTATAAGTAATGCAAAGAAAGGCCACCATGATGTAGACATCGATGATAATGAATTTGCAGAATTTGAGGATTTCGAGGATGACGATAAAGGTCAGTTAAATATATGCTTTATTAGCTCGACTATTCGAAGAATACGAGAGCTTATGTAATCACCCCGGGGTCGGCGTCCCACATCAAGGTTTGCGTGTAAGCTGTGTTTACAAGTCTATATCTCTTACATTTCTTATCCTAGCACAACCAAATTTGGCCATGGGCTTCCTTATAGCATTATCTTAAGGGCTGCATAAGCAATTTTGGTTCCTGTAACCCATGGGCTCCCATGGAACCCAAATTATGATAGCACATAAAATGTGTCCCATTTCACATCAAAATTTTGCATGTAAGCTGTGTTTACAAGTCTATATCTCTTAAAATTCTTACCCTAGCACAACCAAATTTGGCCATTAGCTTCCTTATAGCATTATCTTAAGGGCTGCTTAAGTAATTTTGGTTCCTGTAACCCCTGGGCTCCCATGGAACCCAAATTCTGATAGCACTTAAAATGTGTCTGTTTCACATCAAACTTTGCGTGTAAGCTGTGTTTACAGGTCTATATCTCTTACATTTCTTGTCCTAGCTGAACTAAATTTTGGAATTGGTTTCCTTATAGTATGTTGTAAAGGGTTGGATAAGTAATTTTGTCTTCTGCAAATTCTGGGCTCCCATGGATCCCAAATTGTGATGGCCCATAACATGTGCAATAAAGGCAGATCTAGGTTTGCATGTAAGCATGTATATATCTATAATTTTGGTTTGGGATTTCTTATAGCATTATGCATCTTAGTCATACTTCACCCATATTGGGGCATGGGCTCCCTCCTACTCCCCCTTCCCACCCCACTCCCACCCACCTGCACACGTTTTTTTTTTTTTAACTTTTTTTACATATTTCTGTGTTGTTTCAGTCAATTCTTACACATATATGTTGCCCCATCCCTGCCTCTCGCCCCCCCCCCCCCCCCCCCCCCCCCCCCCACCCCCACCCCTTCCTCTATCAAAATAAGGCAAGTGTGGGATAACAAAAGTACTATTGTTTTTGGATACATTTATAGAATACATATATTATCTAAAATGTACCTTTTTCACCTTTATCTGCCAAAAAAATGCCTCAGAGGTGCAACCCACTTGGCGAAAATTGACTTTTAATGCATGTTAGCAAACTATTTTGTACACCCTGTTGCATATTTGCACACCCAGGTCTTCAATTTCTGCCTTATACACTAATTCAAGATGCAGTTGTTCAAGATGAAGATGCAGGATTCCCAGTTGATGAAGATGAATCGCAACAAAACACACAAACACCACAAGACAGTGGACAACAATCAGATGATGACGAGGAGGAGGATGAAGGCGTTGTAGAGGTGATTACAGAACACTGGTTTATGTTACAGTAGAGTGTATTGAGGTCTTTGGACATCTTATTTGTTGCATATTTGTCCCCTTCGAAGTGTAATAAGTGAATAAGTTCATAGTAATTATACACCTGCAGGGTAGGAAAATTTGTTTCTGAGTTACTCGTCCTACGTAATATTTGAATGGTAAAATCGATAAACTGTTAAAGAATTTATCTGAATTACTACTTGTCCTGGATCAATAAGCACTCGTCATGGCGAGCGGACAAGTGGAATTTTCTCTCCTTGCCCTGCTTTCACAAAGTGAAGTCACATCCCATTGCGTAACACATTTTTTATCCCGTCGAGTAACACATTTTTGTCCCGTCGCATTATTACTTGCATAATTGCATTTCTCAAACAGTTTTGAATGGGTTGTTCCCAAACTCCATATATACATAACAACGGATCAAAAAGTGGGGGAATGCATCACCTTCGGTGATAGTTTTAGTTATATAAGTTGATCGATAAATCAGTTAGCGCATATATAAGCACTCACTGAAGGAAGGCAAATTATTGTCACCACGGTCACAAAGAACAACTTTTTATAGATCAAACTATTAATTTGAATATTTCTATGAAACGTGACAGGTGCGGTGCATCAATTTGAGCATGAATTCTAAACAGAAGGAATTGCTATCTATTATTGCAAAAGAAAATGTTACTCATAAATCCGTTAACAACCTGTGCCTTCAATTTATTATTAAATAAAAATTGTGTACTTTTAACAGTTAAAGCAACTTATAAGAAACCCTGAAAATTTTATTGTAAAGAAATTCATTTGAGATTATTTTCAATTTTAAATCCTCCGCCAATGAAATCTGACTTCTTGAATAGAATATTTACAACTAATATGGTGCTTAAATTCGAGATGTTATTTGACACAATATCAGTGAAAGTTGTGCATGAATTATTAAATACTGTGTAACTTCCATAGACAGAGGATGATGAATTTGACCACTTCACAGATGAGGATGAATTTGAAGGATTTGATAAAGAAGTGCCACGTACAGGAAAGGGAAAGTCACATGATGTCCCCGATCTTAAAATAGCAAAGGTAGGAAGTACACGGTTTGGTTACCCCGAGACATTTTAATCGGATTCATAGTAAAAAAACACTTAAATTACCCCACCCCCAAAATGAATTTAATACCAAATCCTGATGAAGAGAAACACCCAAGTACTGAAAAACTGAGCAATTTAAACTGATTTATAATGATCAGTATTTTACAGAGCATGGTATTTATTTCAGAGAAATATTTTGTTTGGATTTTAAAAAAAAAAGCATATTAAAAGGGAGGTACATGTAATAAGAAAGGTTCCATTTTATTAAAGGGAGGTAATTATGCCCCAAATAGTGTTATCGCTGTCCGTTTGTGTCAGAAACGTTGTCCGGACTCTAACTTGGGTTATCGTTATCCAAACTTGGTAAAATTGTATATGGGCACTATGGTTCAGCCAAGTTTGTTATGGCCTCTGGAATATTAAAAATTTACGAAATTAATGAAATATGGACTTTAACTTGGGTAATTGTTATCCAATCTTCTCCAAACTTGGTCAAGTTGTTATATGAGAACTATGGTTCGGCCAAGTTTGATAATCGGACCCATGACCTTAGTAATTCCAGAGTTGGCACTTGGAATATTAAAATTTTACGAAATTAAAGTTGTGTAATTGTTATCCAACCTAAAGTCAAATTGTATATGGGCACAGAGTCTGCACCAAGTTCGATAATTGGCCCCATCGCCTCGGTAATTCCAGAGTTATCACCCTTGGAATTGTAAATAATCACGAAATTAATGTCCGAGACAATTTCCTTATTAATTTGTGAAGCATCTAGTTATAACTTCTACTTATTTATGGTATTTTCAATGATTAAAGCAACTGGGGGCGCTCTAGAAGAGGTACAAATGAAAACCTGCATAATGTTCTTCAGTTTCATATGAATTGTGCATATGCATTAAATTGAGCCGTGCTCTATTCTGGTTCATCATTATTAGTGAACATGTTCGGTCTGTAAAGCTCCACAATTCGGTTTCGTTTTGCTGCTAAATCAAAAATATCGGTTTAAAAGTGGATTATACTGCTAACAGTTGAAACTTCATGGGATATATATTTTAAATACAGTGTACTTTTATCACAAAACAAGACCCTTAAAGCATCATACGAATCACCATTAATGATTTATACGACAAAACTAGCCGAGTCTATCTGGTTTTCCAGACCAAACTTTTTATTAGTAATAATTAAATCATACATGTAATGATTCTTATTTAAGTGCAAATGCACATTCAATATGAATCTGAAACCTATTCTGGTGATTGTATTCGTATTTAGATTAACACCCATAATGCTTCCACATCGCATCCAGTCCCTTTAAAACTAGTTAACTTTTGTTTCAGGTTCCTATCCACTTGAGGACCAACTGGGACAGTTTCTATCTCGAGATGCTCATGTTGGCGGGCCTGGGCGTGTATTTTCTTAACTTCCTGGCAGGCAAGACGAAAAACAATAAACTGGCCCAGTCGTGGCTCTCGTCCCATAAACAGTTACTGGAGGATAACTTTACTATTGTCGGTGAGTGGAGTCATTGTCCCATGCAGCACTTGCATTTCCTTGTGAAGGTATTTTCTTTAGTATGCTTGTGTTGACAGCTGCAGCCTCAGTAGCTCGGTACATAATGCCTTGAGCTTTAGAGCTTAGACAGTCCTCTGCCTCACGTGGATTTGATCCCTGGCTACATTCCTCTGCCTCACATGGATTTGATCCCTGGCTACAGTCCTCTGCCTCACGTGGATTTGATCCCTGGCTACAGTCCTCTGCCTCACGTGGATTTGATCCCTGGCTACAGCCCTCTGCCTCACGTGGATTTGATCCCTGGCTACAGTCCTCTGCCTCATGTGGATTTGATCCCTGGCTACATTCCTCTGCCTCACGTGGATTTGATCCCTGGCTACAGTCTCCTGCCTCACGTGGATTTGATCCCTGGCTACAGTCTTCTGCCTCACGTGGATTTGATCCCTGGCTACATTCCTCTGCCTCACATGGATTTGATCCCTGGCTACAGCCCTCTGCCTCACGTGGATTTGATCCCTGGCTACATTCCTCTGCCTCACGTGGATTTGATCCCTGGCTACAGCCCTCTGCCTCACGTGGATTTGATCCCTGGCTGCAGCCCTCTGCCTCGCGTGGATTTGATCCCTGTCATAGCAACATGGCGTGGATTTGATCCCTGGCATAGGCACATCTGATTACAGCCCTCTGCCTCGCATGGATTTGATCCCTGTCATAGGTACGTCTGATTACAGCCCTCTGCCTTGTGTGGATTTGATCCCTGGCATGGGTACGTCTGATTACAGCCCTCTGACTTGTGTGGATTTGATCCCTGGCATAGGCATATCTGATTACAGCCCTCTGCCTTGTGTGGATTTGATCCCTGGCATAGGCACGTCTGATGACGGCCCTCTGCCTCGTGTGGATTTGATACCTGGCATAGGCATGTCTCATTACAGCCCTCTGCCTCGTGTGGATTTGATCCCTGGCATAGGTACGTCTGATTACAGCCCTCTGCTTCGCATGGATTTGATCCCTGGCATAGGCACGTCTGATTACATCCCTCTGCCTCACGTGGATTTGATCCCTGGCATAGGCACGTCTGATTACATCCATCTGCCTCACGTGGATTTGATCCCAGGCATAGGCACGTCTGATTACAGCCCTCTGCCTCATGTGGATTTGATCCCTGGCATAGGCACGTTTGATTACAGCCCTCTGCCTTGTGTAGATTTGATCCCTGGCATAGGCACATCTGATTACATCCCTCTGCCTCACATGGATTTGATCCCTGGCATAGGCACGTCTGATTACAGCCCTCTGCCTCACGTGGATTTGATCCCTGGCATAGGCACGTCTGATTACAGCCCTCTGCCTCGTGTGGATTTGATCCCTGGCATAGGTACGTCTGATTACAGTCCTCTGCCTTGTGTGGATTTGATCCCTGGCATAGGCACGTCTGATGGGAAACTTCATCCTACCTTCAATTCAAGTGGATTTCAAACGCAGGGAAATAAAAGGGAAATAGGTGTTCAACATCAAGGGAAATAGGTGTTCAACATCAAGGGAAACAGGTGTTCAACATCAAGGGCAATAGAAGGTCAACATCAAGGGAAATAAGTGGTCAACATCAAGGGCAATATGTGTTCAACATCAAGAGAAATAGATGGTCAACATCAAGGGCAATGGGTGATCAGCATCAAGGGAAATAGATGTTCAAGGGCAATAGGTAGTCAACATCAAGGGAAATAGGTGTCCAACATCAAGGAAAATAGACAAAAGAAAGATATCTTTTTTCTGATAATGCTTTATGAGTGATTCTTCACATCAGATTGACAGAATACATATGTGGACCTTACTCTGTTTTAAAGAGCCATGTTAGCCAGTAAAGTATCCTATGGCCCTTCTTGTTAAACTGTGAGGGGAATAAAATGAAAAGGGAATAGTTTTAATGCACTGGGCATGCTCAAGAACTTCACTTGAAGGAACATGTATATAACTTTTAAATATTTACATTCAATTGACTTTCTGTTGAAAAAAATCATTTTAAATGGCATCTAATTTCAAATAAACAATGTATAACAATGCGAAAACTATGGTGAAGAATTTATTTTCAAATTTTTGGCATTTATTTTGAATGCCAGAAAGATGACAAATTTACCAAAAAGTGCTATCATGCTTCTTAGAATTTGTTATTTATTTAATAGCGACGTTCAAAACCGCAAAATTCTGAAACAGATACCAAATATGATGTTTTCAAACTGAATGTCAGCTGTTTTATAAACTAGGTGATGATGGTACATCAAAAGAAGCTGCTTCAGGAACACTGATGAAAGAATCGGAGAATATTTATGCGCTCTGGTGTAGCGGTAGAGTCTGTGTGGAAGGAATGCTTGTTGAGCTAAAGTTGATCAAGAGGCAGGACCTGATCAACGTGATGGCCACCATGTTCAAACCAGCTGCTGATCAAATTGTGAGTATACTTAAAGAGGTTACAGCAGACTTTTTTTTAAGAAAAATCGAAAACTTTTAATATGTTCCAATTTAGCAAATAAAAAATATATTGATTATAATATGGTGGTAGCACCGGGTTGTAAATTAAAATAGTGTTTGTTTGTCCTTGACTGAAGCAGAATATAAGACTTCGGTATAAAGTAACCAAGTAAATAATTTTATTTAAAGTTTCATATCGTAGAACCCTACTACAATAATGGGCAATCAGTTGAAGTTCTCAGTTGATAAACGGATATAAGCGCTTTGGTGTAGTTGGTCAGTGATGAATTATATGTCATCAGTTGCATGCATGCAAACATGTGTGACAAAATGAAAAAGTCAGTATTTATTAAATAGATATTATTGAACTGCTGGGATGAATTATAGGGAAATCCTTCTCGAGATGGTAGACGTGTGGTTCTTTTCATAAACGAGTGAGTGAAAAAAGCAACACGCCTACCATTGAGTGAACGATTATAATTTAATATGCTCTAAATATGTATCTAAAATGTTAATTTTGAAGTTAATAACAGTTACTACATGTAAAAAACAGTTGGTTCTTGTTGTCATCTAAAAAAAATATATCAAAGAAAGTAAGCATGGAATGTTTTGGGTAGGGGCCAAAAATGGTTAGGTATAGGTAGATAAAGCGTAAGCAAGTAATATTTTAATTTAGGCCTCAAACAAATAGGTCATGATCATCCCCGGATGAAAGTATGTATTTATGTACCATAAATCAGTGCTTGAAACAGGAGCCAGCCGAAGGCTGGCCCGAAATGTTTGCTTGGGCCAGTAGAAATTTGGACCCACTGGCCCAAATTAAATGTTGGTGGCCCAAATTTTTTTGATAAATTAATAGAAACATCGGACATTTTATAGCGAAGTAACCCAGTTTAACTTAATTAACTTAATTAATTAAAGATATTAACTAATCTCTGAAAGTATCGAGTAATTAAAATAATCTGTCGATTAATGCTATTTTAATATTTAAAAATTGTCAACTGAAATTTGAAAATGGACAGAATGAATGCATGCATATAATAAGAAAATATAAAAATACAGACTCTTGTCACTATTGATTAGACCATTATTTTCATTAAATGTATTTCAATATACCTACTTACATCCATAGAAATAAAATAAATATATTTAAAAATGCAAGGCTAAGCTGAGGCCTATAAAACAAGTTCAACTAACAGGAGTTCCAAAGGAGCTAGAAAGATTGTGTCGCATTGTGAGACAAAACTCAGAAATGCTACATACACCACGAATATCATGCACAGAGTAAGTAATAAAAGCCACTTCATTCTGAAAGTGTACCAATATTTTGAGTAAGCGCACCTTTTACATTTTTTCATGTTGATTGTTCAACCATAAATTATCCCAATTCAGAGACGGCTGATCAAACATCGGTTCACACTTGCTATTGTTCCAGTTTACGCTACCGTGTGAACAACTAATTATAGTCTTATCAGTGATCGTAAAGTTCAAAACACCGACGGCAAGCCGCATCTCCAGCTTATTAGTGCGTAAGCAAACTTTGTGTTTTGAAAAGCCATTTTGGCCGCTAGAGGGCGCCACGTTTTATTATTATTTTTACCCGGCTCGATAACGCAGTTAACTATGTGGATAATATTGAGCGCGGGGTCAAACCAGTTGATTGACAGCAAGAGGCGGAACAGTGGGCGGAGTCTATCGCACACCGGCAAGTTGACAGCGGACTTCAATAAACACTGCGATAATTAGTTTATCAGTCCAAATTGATTGTCGCTAATTAGCTAACAACACCCAGCGGGGTAGTGGCTTATAAACAGCGAAGGACTTTGTGTAATAGAATTTGGGATTTTCCGAGATTTTAGACAAAATCGGTCGAAAATTTGGATTCGCCAGACATCGGCCGCCGATGTCTGGCGAATTTGATATGTATTTCTTACGATTTTCATTCGCCAGTTCGGGTTTCTTTTCGCCTATGGCGATTTGGCGAATGGTTAACGCGAGCCTAGATAAGGATTTTAAATAAGGTGCTATTTATTAAAGCAAACTATGCACTCGCCCAAAGAATATTGTTTGGGCCAGCAGAGATCAAATAATAATTAATTTCACTCGCCTAGGAGAGGTTTTACTCGCCGCCGGCGAGTGGGCGACCGTCTGTGTCAAGCACTGATAAATGTTTAATGAAACCAGGCGTAAAGTTCTAAATCTAGGATAGCACGCATTACTGGCAAAATTTATTTCTATATTTCTGATTATGTCTATATTGTTAAATTTCATTTAAAGAGAAAACACTTGAATATATATAATTGATCTGATTTTGTGTTTATTGTGGTTCTGTATCAACCTTCCATTGAGGCGTTCCAGTCTTCGACAGCCAGGCGGAGATGTAAGCAGGGTGGTCTATCCCAGGATAGTAGCTTGTATGCTTGTATTTATGTAATAGTATTATTGGTAAAAGTGGGTTAAAACGTGATTCGATACAAACAAATTGATTTTGTTTTATCGTGGTTCCATTATCATCAATACAGTAAAGTGTTCCGGTCTTAACAATCAGACATAGATGTTACAAGGATGATCACGTGTGCCACTGTCTCCGTCACATGTTTAACATGTTTAACAAAATCTGCTGGAATCGCAGCATTTGGGAGCCGCCGTAAATAAAATCATTTAATGTCCCAAAATAGAAATGTAAATTTAACATGTACATGTACATATAGGATCTTACATTTGTGAGTGTGTATTATTGACTTTAATAAAGAAGTTAGATAAAATTATAGTATAAGAGGCTCTGCCGAGATAAAATTATAGTATAAGAGGCTCTATCTTGTCATCCAACGAGTTTATTAAAGTCAAACATACACAGTCAAAATGTAAGATTCATTTCATTGCATTACACCATTATGATGATTACACCTGATTATACCATTATGATGATTACACCATTATGATGTGAAATGTTCATTACACCATTATGATGTGAAATGTTCATTACACCATTATGATGTGAAATGTTCATTACACCATTATGATGTGAAATGTTCATTACACCATTATGATGTGAAATGTTCACTTTAATATTGTTAATTTAGCTTTAACATTGTGCAAATTTGTAGGAGAAATGATGGCGTTGTTTACATGACATCAGCACCATTAAGCTGCTGTAGCGTGTTTGCTTTGCAAATAATGCGACACCTAAACCAAATAATGTGACACCTAAACCAAATAATGCAACACCTAAACCAAATAATGTGACACCTAAACCAAATAATGTGACACCTAAACCAAATAATGTGACACCTAAACCAAATAATGCGACACAACCAAATAATGTGACACCTAAACCAAATAATGCTACACCTAAACCAAATAATGTGACACCTAAACCAAATAATGCGACACCTAAACCAAATTTGACATTACTTTACACATGCAGTTTATAAAGTAAGGTTTCAAATAATGATTAAATAGTAAGGTCTGTCTGAACGTTTTGTATGATATACCATGACAATAGTTGGGACGTAATGTTTTACTGTGTACAAGCCCAGATTTTGTACCACCAGGTTGTCACTGTTCACATGGATCAAGTCAGCATGGACAAGTTCTGCTTCCTGATAGCACAGAAGAAAAGCTGCGCCAAGCTGCTCAAGGAACAGAATGATCTGGTAAGTTATGCCATGAATTACTGTTTTAAAAGGACACACAGCAGTCTTAAAGTAGTTATCAAGCGTCAGAATTATCACCTCCATTTATTAGTCCAGTATTATTTCGATGCTAATTGAAATACATTTTTTTTTTTTAACTGGCCTTCCTTATTCTACCTTAGCTATGAATATATAATACTTGTGCAATATAATCTCATCAGCAATCAGTTATATGCAAAATAATTACACATGCACCAAGATTGCGCCATTGGCTTAGTGGTAGAGCGTCCGCCTCACATGCGGGAGGACGTGGGTTCAATCCCCAGCCAAGTCAGACCAGACTTCATAAAATTGATACTAGTAGCTCCCTTGCTTGGACGTTCAGCATATAAAAGGTTAGTGCTAGTACTGGTTGGCCTAGTGTTAGTATAATATGACTGGGTGGATATTGTGTCATGTGTCTACGACATGGTATTCCAATGGCAGCACTATAAAGCCTTGAGCTTGCTGCTACAAGTAGAGACGATGGTAATGTGACTGAAAGATTGTTGATTGTTGAAAACTGTGATAAATCCAATACATACTTAAAATATTATTGTAACATGAATGTTTATCACTGAAAAATCTACATCTTTATTTTTTTTTAGAAAATGTATAGTCAAATAGTTATCAAGTTGTTTTTATTTGTCCCTTTTTAGCTCACCTGAGCCAAAGGCTCGAAGTGAGCTATTGTGACCGCTTTTTGTTCATCTGTCCGTCGTCTGTTAGCTCTTGGTTAAGCAATTTCTCCTTGGACAATTGTGACCAAATTTCACGTGGATATTACTGAGGTCAAATCATTCCAAAATTGTACAAATTAGTTCAATGCGGCATCCAAGATGGCCGCCAATACCATATATGGTCAAAACCTTAAAAAAGCTTCTCAAGTACTGCTGAACAGATTTTGAAAGTTTTTGTTATAAATGATCGCCAACTCCTAGACTACAGAAGTTATACAAACAAAGTCTCTAGGGTTAAAAATGACTGTGCCCCGGGGTTCCAAAATTTGTGTAAGCTTTTACGTTTTACAAAGACTTCTATAGGGCATTTGTAAACGACATCTCAGAAACCGCTTGCCCTATTTTGACCACATTTCACTAGGACAATACTGAGGTCAATGCCTTCCAAATTTGTACAAATTAGGTCAATGCAACACCTAAGATGGCCGCCATTACCACACTGGGCTCTTCATTGGACCAAAAAATGAAACCACCTCAATTTTCTTTAGCCAATGGAATTTTTGCTTAGCCATTTTTGGCTAAGCCTTTTTAGCCATTTTAGCAGAATTTAATACAATTTCCGATTAAATATTTGTATAATTTTCTTATCATTATTAAATATATATGTATATATATTAAACCAAGTTGAATGGTATTAATTCTTTGACAGTTTCTAACAGTTAGATGGTTACATGAACATGGTTAAAACTTGATTTTAATATGTTGCCTCTATTATCACCAATGCCTCTATTATTTGTCACAGTTGGGGACATGTTCCAATGATGAATGTTGTAAGAAAACATAATTTTAAGCATACATGCAGGTTTTAAATGTTGGTGCGTCGTGAAACCCTTCAATCAATCAAGCAATCAATCAAGAAAGCAACCAAGCATGTACCCATGATGGAAAAAACGGATGACAGTTATCGTTCTGTTTTGTGTGGCAACGCATACAATTCGAAAGAAATGGCTTGCTTTCAATGCGCGAAAACAGATGACACTGTATTGTTTACATGTTGTTTACATGTACGTATCATGGGCTACTTTCAGTTTTGAATAACGGAGTTACAAAGTCATTATTTCAGTTAAAAGGGTGTATATCTTTGTATGAGAAAGGTTAATTATTACCATTTTGATAATACGTCTTCGTTTCGATTTGTTGTTGTTATTGGTCATATACCACTATTGCATTTCCCATAGGTCTCCATTATAGCCTTTTGGCCTACAACCCCTATTCCTATATCGGAACGGATGAAAAAACCTAACTGTTTTTAAAGAACTATCTTAGAGACACTCAAAAATGACCAGCAAATTGGGGATAATCTGATGCTTTCAGCCTCTAATAGTTCACTGAAGGTGGCCACCCCCAGAATGGCAGTAAAGAAATTTTACTTTTTGCAAATATACTCTCAGTAAAATTGTATCCATAAAAATGCAAATTTCAGTCAAAATATCCTAAATCAACATGTTTTATGATGGAAACATAATATTTTGATGTTTTATGGGGATTTGTTATGATTTGGGTAATTTAATCCAATCAGAATCTACCTTACAATCTGACTATATGCCCTAATAGACCTATACATTTTTAAACCGATCAGAAGCCCCAAATCAATAGTGGTATCTGACCTATTGAAAAATGCGAATTTTTTTTCGACGAGCTCTTGTTGGGTTTACAATTTTCCTCCAGTGTAGACACACCAAGTGAGTTGCAGTTAGACGTCGCTATGTAAAATAAGCCGTGTGGAATATAAAGCGCAATTGTCGTAACACAGTCTATAGATTATAGCTCTTCTGTAAACACCGAGAACCCTTCAAGGATTTTTCAGGAAAACATGGCCGCGCCCACGAACTTGTTCCTTCCGCTACTTTCGCCGATTTCGCCAATACCAGCCGTCAGTTTACATGGGTTAAAATGACTTTAGCCAAATTGGCGAAAGCACTTGACAAAATTTTCGCCATTTGCAATTTGATTTCG
Organism: Cyrtodaria siliqua; assembly: GCA_037043455.1. Taxonomy (NCBI): domain Eukaryota; kingdom Metazoa; phylum Mollusca; class Bivalvia; order Adapedonta; family Hiatellidae; genus Cyrtodaria; species Cyrtodaria siliqua. Next base: position 34,693 of record JAWPHD010002602.1, on the reverse strand, counting down.
CCTATGGCGACTGGCGAAGGCAAATGAAGAGCCCAGCCACATATGGTCAAAACCTTAAAATTCTTCTTCTCAAGAACCGCTGAACAGATTTTGACAGTTTTTCTTTATATAAATGATCGCCAACTCCTAGACTACAAAAGTTATACAAACAAAGTTCCTAGGTCAAAAATGGCTGTGCCTCGGGGGTTCCAAAGTTTGTGTATGGAGATTTTACATGTTTTAATATAATACATGACTTATATGGGGCATTTGTAAACGACATCTCCTCAGAAACCTCTTTTACCAAATTTCACATGGATGATACTGATGTCAATTAGGTCAATGTGACATCCAAGATGGCTCCATTACCATATATGGTCAAAACCCTGAACAGATTTGACGGTTTTTATTAACAAATGATCGCCAACTCTAGACTACAAAAGTTTATATACAAATGAAGTTCCTAGGGTCAAAAGTGACAGTGCCCCGGGGTTCAAAAGTTTGTATATGGAGATTTTACATGTTTTACATAGACTTTAAATATATAGGGAATTTAAAAAATCTTCGTCTCTAAAAGCACAAGATGTAGATCTCTCATATATTGTAGGTAGCATTAGCTTATGGTCCTCTACAAAGTTATAAATATGGAATGAACTGACAGTTTTGTAAAAAAAAAAATGAGTAAAATACTCAAAAACTCAGCTTATCTACATTTCTGCGTTTATATGAGAATTGTAAGTGGTTCCTTTTATGCAAGAATCATATGGTCCTCGTATTATGATTCTCGTATGAGAATACATGATATGATTATTATATAATGGCAACATTGCCTGTATATGTAAATTTGGAATGTCTGGAATCATCCATTTTCTTTTTTTCCTATTGAACAGGCTCAGTTTACTGAGAAGAAAAGTTTAGAGAAATATTCTATACCAAGTTGCTTTCAACTTCTGAGTGAGATAGGGGAGGCCACCACTATTATACTTGATAAGAAGGTGAGTACCAGCAGTTATTGCCCTTGTCTGTCATTCAATGAAATTTAAATTTGTATGTCATGTAGTTGTGCCTAGCCTCTATTGTCCTGCGGACAAGTTCACCCAAATATTGACCTAGTGCTCTTTTATATTTATACCTCTGTAAACGAAGTTAGAGGGGGTTAAATAGGAGTGACTCTGTCGGTTAGCCAGTTGGTTGGTAGGTCTGTTCAAAATCTTGAGCGTGCTAGTTCTTCATAACCGCTTGATGAATTTTCACCAAACTTTGTGAGAAGCATCAGTATGATATCAGTTATTGCCCTTGTCTGTCATTCAATGAAATTTAAATTTGTATGTCATGTAGTTGTGCCTAGCCTCTATTGTCCTGCGGACAAGTTCACCCAAATATTGACCTAGTGCTCTTTTATATTTATACCTCTGTAAACGAAGTTAGAGGGGGTTAAATAGGAGTGACTCTGTCGGTTAGCCAGTTGGTTGGTAGGTCTGTTCAAAATCTTGAGCGTGCTAGTTCTTCATAACCGCTTGATGAATTTTCACCAAACTTTGTGAGAAGCATCAGTATGAAGCGGAGACCATTCCGGGTTGATGATTTATGACATGGTTATGGCCTTTTAAATATTTTCACACACAATCTCATTAAAATCAGGTCCTTTATCACGCTACCATACTTTTCGCTACTAAGGATCTGACCACGCTCCATTGCAGGTCACGTCAGATTGACCTTACGAGTAGCCAATCAGATTTCAGCCTACAAAATTGTTCGGTATTGACAGCTTTACTGCGCATGTCGCGTTCCAGTAAAACGCTGTGGAGCATTCTACGCTCGGTATTGAAAGAGACAATGTCCGTAACTTTTACCTTATAAAACGCAAAAGAATTGTGTTGACAAACATAATTCAACAACCATTATTGTACATATTTACTGAAAAAAAAGAAAATATTGACGAGATTTAACAGCAGTACAAAAAAAAAAAACAATTCGCAGTGCTCACAGAAAATTATTTTAAGAGACAGGCCCAGGGCTTGTTGCTTCTGATGGAGTGGACAGGCCCTGATTTAAAATGGAAAAGTCCAATATTTTTTTCTTATTGGAAATGTGTCTTTATTCACTTTTATAGCACACATTTGTTATGTACGTATTAATCAAACTCAGAACCTCCTCTGACTATATTTTTCTTTTTGCTACTACTTTATGGTCCCTAGTCAGCGAACTTATTTACCACTTCGTTTCAAATACGTTAGAATAGAATATTACATAGTAATTTATAACCGATGCAAAGGAGAGCACTATATCACTTTTGCTAAACGATAATAATCAGAGCCAACTTGGTGAAACTGGAGCCGAAATTGGAGCCAAAGTTTTAATCAGGTTTTATTAGACTATCAGGGCCTCCTCTGGCTATATTTTTCTTTTTGTCACCACTTTCTCCAAGTTAAAGAAATAGGAGCCTAGACTAGAATTCATTTAAAAGTAGGATTCCAGGAACTTCTTACACCTTAAATAATCTTTTTTCTTTCCACCAACATGTATTTGTAAAGAACAGTTTTTCTTATTCGATTATGTAAAAAATATATATATATATATCCGAAATTATGTACCATCTGAACTACTATGACACCACACTTTTACGGCCTGAAAATTTCACAAACATTCAATCGAAATACCATCAATTTTTTTCATGCATTAATGTGTTTTGAATGCCAGCAATGGTATTTCTTATCAAAGAGGAAAGAAAACACAAACCTAATAGCAGGATAATGGAGTTTTATGTCAATAATTGTCGATCTCATTTGTGACAAACTGCCGACACAATTCAAACTTCTTATTGTTTCAATGTGTGTATAACAAATTTTAATTACTTTATTGCAAGTGTTTTCACAGTTCACAATACACATGGGAGTATTTTGTCTTGAGGATCTTGAGATCAAGTAAAATTTATTTTGGGGATTTTTTTTTTTAGACAGGCCCGACGGGCTCCTTGTCTGCAAAATGAGACAGGCCCAGAATGGATTTCGAGGAGCCCCGGGCGTCGGCTATCCTACTTTTCGAGCACTGATTCGTGGGATTAAACCCCCACTAAAATGACACTTATGGTCGAGAACGCTATCAAGTGAGCTAAGCGGGCCAGCTGTACTGTGGCTTACTATTTAGAATATCTAATGTCGTAAGAATTTCGGTGGAATATATATTTTCAAAATACACACGACAGGGATGATTTTCTTCATATCTTGATGTAAAACATGCCATATAGTGCATTTCTTTGAATTTATTTTGCAATAACACAGCAGCAATAACACACGAAGACTATCTTTATTCGGATATACATCGGTTTTATGTAGATTTTCGTTTGTTCAGTTCACTCGAATGTCATCTGAAGTGCATATGAAACGCGCGATTTCATTGGTTGAATTTAGTTGATCTTATGAATATTGTGACCTCAAAGGCAAAGTTGTCAGATCCAATAGCGGAGTGTATCAAAGCGTAATTAGGATATGATTTTATTGAGATTGTTTCACACGCAAACTATTGTCCTTAGGCAAGACACTTCCGGTGGTCCCATGTATAGCAGTATTATACAGGCACCTTAAAGAATCATAGGAATTTTTCCGCTAGTCGGGGTAGGGCAGGGTTCCTGGATATCCCTCTATCTTTCCCCTAGTCAGGGTAGGGCAGGGTTCCTGGATATCCCTCTATCTGGGGCAGTATCTTTCCGCTAGTCAGGGTAGGGCAGGGTTACTGGATATCCCTCTATCTGGGGCAGCATCCTTCCGCTAGTCAGGGTAGGGCAGGGTTCCTGGATATCCCTCTATCTGGGGCAGTATCTTTCCGCTAGTCAGGGTAGGGCAGGGTTACTGGATATCCCTCTATCTGGGGCAGTATCTTTCCGCTAGTCAGGGTATGGCGGGTTACTGGATATCCCTCTATCTGGGGCAGCATCTTTCTGCTAGTCAGGGTAGGGCAGGGTTACTGGATATCCCTCTATCTGGGGCAGCATCTTTCCGCTAGTCAGGGTAGGGCAGGGTTCCTGGATATCCCTCTATCTGGGGCAGCATCTTTCCACTAGTCAGGGTAGGGCAGGGTTCCTGGATATCCCTCTATCTGGGGCAGCATCTTTCTGCTAGTCATGGTAGGGCAGGGTTCCTGGATATCCCTCTATCTGAGGCAGCATCTTTCCGCTAGTCAGGGTAGGGCAGGGTTCCTGGATATCCCTCTATCTGGGGCAGCATCTTTCTGCTAGTCAGGGTAGGGCAGGGTTCCTGGATATCCCTCTATCTGAGGCAGCATCTTTCCGCTAGTCAGGGTAGGGCAGGATTCCTGGATATCCCTCTATGTGAGGCAGCATCTTTCCACTAGTCAGGGTATGGCGGGTTCCTGGATATCCCTCTATCTGGGGCACATCTTTCCGCTAGTCAGGGTAGGGCAGGGTTCCTGGATATCCCTCTATCTGGTGCAGCATCTTTCCACTAGTCAGGGTAGGGCAGGGTTCCTGGATATCCCTCTATCTGGGGCAGCATCTTTCCGCTAGTCAGGGTAGGGCAGGATTCCTGGATATCACTCTATGTGGGGCAGCATCTTTCCGCTAGTCAGGGTAGGGCAGTGTTCCTGGATATCCCTCTATGTGGGGCAGCAACTTTCCGCTAGTCAGGGTAGGGCAGGGTTCCTGGATATCCCTCTATGTGGGGCAGCATCTTTCCGCTAGTCAGGGTATGGCAGGGTTCCTGGATATCCCTCTATGTGGGGCAGCATCTTTCTGCTAGTCAGGGTAGGGCAGTGTTCCTGGACATCCCTCTATGTGGGGCAGCATCTTTCCGCTAGTCAGGGTATGGCAGGGTTCCTGGATATCCCTCTATGTGGGGCAGCATCTTTCTGCTAGTCAGGGTAGGGCAGGATTCCTGGATATCCCTCTATCAGGGGCAGCATCTTTCCGCTAGTCAGGGTATGGCAGGGTTCCTGGATATCCCTCTATCAGGGGCAGCATCTTTCCGCTAGTCAGGGTAGGGCAGGATTCCTGGATATCCCTCTATCTGGGGCAGCATCTTTCCGCTAGTCAGGGTAGGGCAGGGTTCCTGGATATCCCTCTAGGTGGGGCAGCATCTTTCCGCTAGTCAGGGTAGGGCAGGGTTCCTGGATATCCCTCTATCTGAGGCAGCATCTTTCCGCTAGTCAGGGTAGGGCAGGGTCCCTGGATATCCCTCTATGTGGGGCAGCATCTTTCCGCTAGTCAGGGTAGGGCAGGGTTCCTGGATATCCCTCTATGTGGGGCAGCATCTTTCCGCTAGTCAGGGTAGGGCAGGGTTCCTGGATATCCCTCTATCTGAGGCAGCATCTTTCCGCTAGTCAGGGTAGGGCAGGGTCCCTGGATATCCCTCTATGTGGGGCAGCATCTTTCCGCTAGTCAGGGTAGGGCAGGGTTCCTGGATATCCCTCTATGTGGGGCAGCATCTTTCCGCTAGTCAGGGTAGGGCAGGGTTCCTGGATATCCCTCTATCTGGGGCAGCATCTTTCCCCTAGTCAGGGTAGGGCAGGGTTCCTGGATATCCCTCTATCTGAGGCAGCATCTTTCCGCTAGTCATGGTAGGGCAGGGTTCCTGGATATCCCTCTATGTGGGGCAGCATCTTTCCGCTAGTCAGGGTAGGGCAGGGTTCCTGGATATCCCTCTATCTGGGGCAGCATCTTTCCCCTAGTCAAGGTAGGGCAGGGTTCCTGGATATCCCTCTATCTGAGGCAGCATCTTTCGGCTAGTCATGGTAGGGCAGGGTTCCTGGATATCCCTCTATCTGGGGCACATCTTTCCGCTAGTCATGGTAGGGCAGGGTTCCTGGATATCCCTCTATCTGGGGCACATCTTTCCGCTAGTCAGGGTAGGGCAGGGTTCCTGGATATCCCTCTATCTGGGGCACATCTTTCTGCTAGTCATGGTAGGGCAGGGTTCCTGGATATCCCTCTATGTGGGGCAGCATCTTTCCGCTAGTCAGGGTAGGGCAGGGTTCCTGGATATCCCTCTATCTGGGGCAGCATCTTTCCCCTAGTCAGGGTAGGGCAGGGTTCCTGGATATCCCTCTATCTGAGGCAGCATCTTTCCGCTAGTCATGGTAGGGCAGGGTTCCTGGATATCCCTCTATCTGGGGCACATCTTTCCGCTAGTCATGGTAGGGCAGGGTTCCTGGATATCCCTCTATCTGGGGCACATCTTTCCGCTAGTCAGGGTAGGGCAGGGTTCCTGGATATCCCTCTATCTGGGGCACATCTTTGCGCTAGTCATGGTAGGGCAGGGTTCCTGGATATCCCTCTATGTGGGGCAGCATCTTTCCGCTAGTCATGGTAGGGCAGGGTTCCTGGATATCCCTCTATGTGGGGCAGCATCTTTCCGCTAGTCAGGGTAGGGCAGGGTTCCTGGATATCCCTCTATGTGGGGCAGCATCTTTCCGCTAGTCAGGGTAGGGCAGTGTTCCTGGATATCCCTCCATGTGGGGCAGCATCTTTCCACTAGTCAGGGTAGGGCAGAGTTCCTGGATATCCCTCTATCTGGGGCAGCATCTTTCCACTAGTCAGGGTAGGGCAGGGTTCCTGGATATCCCTCTATGTGGGGCAGCATCTTTCCGCTAGTCAGGGTAGGGCAGTGTTCCTGGATATCCCTCTATGTGGGGCAGCATCTTTCCGCTAGTCAGGGTAGGGCAGGGTTCCTGGATATCCCTCTATCTGGGGCAGCATCTTTCCACTAGTCAGGGTAGGGCAGGGTTCCTGGATATCCCTCTATGTGGGGCAGCATCTTTCCACTAGTCAGGGTAGGGCAGGGTTCCTGGATATCCCTCTATGTGGGGCAGCTCAAAATGAGGAAGTTCAAAATAACATAGTGTGTTGATGAGACGTTAAACACAAATTCAATGGTTTATAAATATGGCTTCTTTCTTAAAAAAGCTATAATATATATGAATTGAATTGAATTTTGTTTAACGGCTCATCAACACAGTATAGGTTATTTAGAGCCGCCCCAGAGAGAGGGGAAGGATACATAGGAATCCAGGAACCTGCCCTACTCTTATTATCGAATAGATTACTATGGTTCTTTAACGTGCTCGGAGGATAGACCGATACACGGGACCGACGGTTTACGTCCCCATCCGACGGACGAGGCTAAGGTAAAGTGATTATAATATATATGAAATGTTGTTATACTTTGTATCAAGCTAGTTCATCAGAAATTAATATTTGTGTGTTTGTTTTCTCCACCCAGATGTGCCAAGCATTGGAGAGGTACGAGACTCAGATAGACTATATTCATATCTCCGATCAATACTCTGGTGCTAAAAATAACATAGAGTAAGTATGTCACAATTAGACTATATTGATATCTCCGATCAGTACTCTGGTGCTAAAAATGACATAGAATAAGTATGTCACAATTAGACTATATTGATATCTCCGATCAGTACTCTGGTGCTAAAAATGACATAGAATAAGTATGTCACAATTAGACTATATTGATATCTCCGATCAGTACTCTGGTGCTAAAAATGACATAGAATAAGTATGTCACAATTAGACTATATTGATATCTCCGATCAGTACTCTGGAACTAAAAATGACATAGAGTAAGTATGTCACAATTAGACTATATTGATATCTCCGATCAGTACTCTGGTGCTAAAAATGACATAGAGTAAGTATGTCACAATTAGACTATATTGATATCTCCGATCAGTACTCTGGTGCTAAAAATGACATAGAGTAAGTATGCTCCTTTCATTGATTACACATTCACATCTTAATGCACAAATTGAATATGCTTGTTTCATTGATTGCACATAGATATCTTAATGCACAAATCTAATTTTCTTGTTTCATTGATTACAGATAGATATCTTAATGCACAAATTGAATATGCTTGTTTCATTGATTACAGATAAATATCTTAATGCACAAATTTAATTTGCTTGTTTCATTGATTACACATAGATATCTTAATACACAAATTTAATTTGCTTGTTTCATCGATTGCACTTTTTTACCATTTTTGTCAATTTGATACAGTGTGGCGGCTTGTCAAGCTACATATCAACTTGATACGATGTGGCGGCTTGTCTAGCTACATATCAACTTGATACGATGTGGCGGCTTGTCTAGCTACATATCAACTTGATACGATGTGGCGGCTTGTCTAGCTACATATCAACTTGATAAGAGGTGACGGCTTGTCTAGCTACATATCAACTTGATAAGATGTGACGGCTTGTCTAGCTACATATCAACTTGTTAAGATGTGACGGCTTGTCTAGCTACATATCAATTTGATACGATGTGGCGGCTTGTCTAGCTACATATCAACTTGATACGATGTGGCGGCTTGTCTAGCTACATATCAACTTGTTACGATGTGCGGCTTGTCTAGCTACATATCAACTTGATACGCTGTGGCGGCTTGTCTAGCTACATATCAACTTGATACGATGTGGCGGCTTGTCTAGCTACATATCAACTTGATACGATGTGACGGCTTGTCTAGCTACATATCAACTTGATACGATGTGGCTGCTTGTCTAGCTACATATCAACTTGATACGATGTGGCGGCTTGTCTAGCTACATATCAACTTGATACGATGTGACGGCTTGTCTAGCTACATATCAACTTGATACGCTGTGGCGGCTTGTCTAGCTACATACCAATTTGATACGATGTGACGGCTTGTATAGCTACATATCAACTTGATACGATGTGGCGGCTTGTCTAGCTACATGTCAACTTGATACAATGTGGCGGCTTGTTTAGCTACATGTCAACTTGATACGATGTGGCGGCTTGTCTAGCAACATATCAATTTGATACGATGTGGCGGCTTGTCTAGCTACACTGCAATTTGATACGATGTGGCGGCTTGTCTAGCTAAATTAACATCAAAGGCACACAGTGTACTTCCAAAAACTTCAAAGTATGCCGCGATTCTTTACTACGTATGTCCGATAATTTGTAAATTACCGATTATATCCCCGCCCATCTATTGTCATACAGATTGTGATTCTGGCACTCTTATTTATGGACATACGTGATTCTATTTGTCACTTAACTCATAACGTCAGCAAACTTGCCTAATGAGATATCGTCGTTATTAAGGTATTACCACTTTTGTACAAGTTGAATAAATGAATGAATGTCTTTATTTATAGAAGATGCCCCAATTAGCCAGCACTAATCTCCCTTGGGGCCGTCAGTAAAGTCATACAGATACAATACAAAACATATATAACCCAAAACAAAAACAGTGATATTTCCTTTGAACTATTGTGCACACATACTTAACACAGTTAGATGTAACGTTTTTATGTACATTCTCTAATATATGAAGGAATGCTTTTCCATATAATTGTTCCAGAGTATGACATACTCCCTTTAAACAATTCTTTGTTTGGTCTTGGAGTTATATAATTTAATTTGTATGCAAAGTTGTGTATTATGATACACCTTAATCCAGTTGATCTGACAAATATGTTGGTAGTATCTCTGGTAGTATCTCCGGTCCATCCAAGTTGTAATAGGGGGCGTCCGTGGCCGAGTGGTTAGGGTCTCTGACTTGCAATCACTTGCCCCTCACCACTGTAGGTTCGATCCCTCTGGGGCCTAGGAATCTTTATGTGAGGAAGCTATCCAGCTGGCTTGCGGAACGTCGGTGGTTCTACCCAGGTGCCCGCCCGTGCACGAAAATTGCCCGGAGGGGCACCTGGGGTCTTCCTCCACCAGTGGAAGCTGGAAAATCGCCATATGACCTTAGCTGTTGGTGCGACTATAAAATCCAATCCAATTCAATTCCAAGTTGTAATAATGCTTGTGTGATATTTCAGTGAAACCCAATCCAAGATGCCAGAGGTTCAATCTGTGATGATTTTCTGCTTCAATGGTAATATATTCTCTTTTTCAATATTTTTTCTAATAAACTGACAAATCAATTTCTGTTTCATGGGTAATGTCTACCAGGGTTGATCCATTCCTATAGTGTGTGCATCAAGCTCATACCTATCCATCTTAAAGGGACACATGGTAATCTTGATTATTTTTAAAACCTTGACAAATATAACAAAAAGATAAAGCCATCTTAAAGGGACAGATTGCAGTCTTCATCTCATTAATATTAATCCCAAGAATAGTACAAAGCAAACTATTTCTGCATATTACTACTGTTGATTATATTGCGCCATTAATATATTTAAACCTATGGGATAATAAGAAGCTAAAAATGAACCCAAAGTTATATGTAATTATAGCATAATTTTTCGAGTACATGCGATTTATACTGCTTCTGGAGGGCCATAGGCCCGAGAGTGCAGTATAAATCACATACGAAAAAAATATGCTGTAAATGTTTTGTACCATAGCCATTTATCCAAATACGTGCGTGCAAGAAGTTTTAGGGCGTTGCAGTTTTCAGTAAAAATAACAGCTCGATCCAATCAAGAAGTAGCATTATCAGGTGGCACGAGCATGACCCATGTTTAGATTATTGCAGACAATCGCCTTTGTTTGTTATTGGGCAATGCAATGTCAAGGAGTGCTGTTTTGGTAACGGTTTAGTCATTTTGATTGACATGTTGTGTGTAAACATTACAAATGCGCGCGAGTAAAATCGAGTAGACCCTGGTATAACTGCCGAATCTGTCATTTATAGCACGGCTGCAATATACGGCATTTAAAGCACGGTTTAGACTCGGACCTTCAGGTTTATGAAAATTATATCATAAGCAAGAAGAAACAAAAACCATTAGAGCTATGGTATAATTAATTATATGTAAGCAGGTTTAAAGTCAAAGTCAGGACGCTAATTTTAATGCTTGATAAAAACTGTAAGATTGCTGTGTATCCCATTACACTTCTAGATTGCTGTGTATCCCATTACACTTCTAGATTGCTGTGTATCCCTTTACACTTCTAGATTGCTGTGTATCCCTTTACACTTCTAGATTGCTGTGTATCCCTTTACACTTCTAGATTGCTGTGTATTGCTGTGTATCCCTTTACACTTCTAGATTGCTGTGTATCCCTTTACACTTCTAGGTTTGCTTTGTACTCTTTTTGAAAGTCCAAACTTTTATTTGATAGAAATCTACTTGTTTGTATTAATTGTTTGTATTAAAACAAGTAATGGAGTCTCAACATTTGCATTTACTTATTTTCCTTAGTGTAAAATTCTAGATTTGATAAAATCAACAAAACAAAACTGTCACAATCCGAGTGATCAGGTAGCGCAATCGGTAGCATACTTGCTTTATGCCAATGCCACCTGGGTTAAATCACTCTGCTGGCGTTGTAAGTGAGAGGGTCTGGCAGTCGCCTGTCCGGACATGTTTCTCGGATACTCCTGTTTTCCTCCCGTACGAGGACACGGCTAATGCTGTCATCTGCCTCATTGAGAGTGATTTGTATGAGCTGTGTAGTTATAATCAATCTAAAGTAAATAAAGTTTATACTTTCATATTTCCTTCAGCAGTCACGCAAGAATACATATATATCATAAAATATCAAACCAAATACCAACCACCACTAGAATATATAGTAAAGGAAAAAAGAAAATAATACAGTTCAGGAATTTCCGCTATATAATTTATAAACTGTACATTTAATTCCACATATTATTCCAGAGAAACCCCAAGATGTTTTGTAAAAAGAAAAGGGTTACTGCTAGTTAGAGAAAGGACAAAACTATACTGTTGTAGTCTTTTTAATCACAGTACACTTTGAAACACGAAATTCATAAATATTGAAATTTTGCTTTGAAAATTGAGTCATTTCATTGCTGTATGTAAAGAGATTGCAAAATTTTAAAGTTTGAACACCTGCTTGAGCCAGTTGCATATTCTAACAATAATGAAACTTCGAAGGGATACCATTTGGTGTGTTATGTGTTAGTTTAGTTGCTTGTCCTGAAGGAAACGTCTAATGTAGCCATGTACCATTCGATTAACTGCAGCAGATTATACATACAATATATAGCGAAAATTCCTGAGTTGAGTTCCTTTATTCCTTGTAAATAAACCTTCAGCCATGTTGTCACATACCCAGTTTCTTGTAACATTAAAGATTGTGTGTTTTAGTTGCTGGCAAGGGTAAAACCAAGACGTCCGACATGGAGAACCTGAAGCCTCTGTTCCAACTTGTGTTCTACTGTATCGATAAAGTCAGCCGTATACAGCTCAGTAAGGAGGTAGGTAACTTGTTGTGGTCTACTTTGTAGATAAAGTCAGCCGTATACAGCTCAGTAAGGAGGTAGGTAACTTGTTGTGGTCTACTGTGTAGATAAAGTCAGCTGTATACAGCTCTGTAAGGAGGTAGGTAACTTGTTGTGTTCTAATGTGTAGATAAAGTCAGCCGTATACAGCTCAGTAAGGAGGTAGGTTACTTGTTGTGGTCTACTGTGTAGATAAAGTCAGCCGTATACAGCTCAGTAAGGAGGTAGGTTACATGTTGTGGTCTACTGTGTAGATAATGTCAGCCGTATACAGCTCTGTAAGGAGGTAGGTAACTTGTTGTGATCTACTGTGTAGATAAAATCATCCGTATACAACTCAGTAAGGAGGTAGGTAACTTGTTGTGGTCTGCTGTGTAGATAAAGTCAGCCGTATACTGCTCTGTAAGGAGGTAGGTAACTTGTTGTGGTCTACTGTGTAGATAAAGTCAGTCGTATACAGCTCTGTAAGGAGGTAGGTAACTTGTTGTGATCTACTGTGTAGATAAAGTCAGCCGTATACAGCTCTGTAAGGAGGTAGGTAACTTGTTGTGGTCTACTGTGTAGATAAAGTCAGCCGTATACAGCTCAGTAAGGAGGTAGGTAACTTGTTGTGGTCTACTGTGTAGATAAAGTCATCCATGTACAGCTCTGTAAGGAGGTATGTAACTTGTTGTGGTCTACTGTGTAGATAAAGTCATCTATATACAGCTCTGTAAGGAGGTATGTAACTTGTTGTGGTCTACTGTGTAGATAAAGTCAGCCGTATACAGCTCAGTAAGGAGGTAGGTAACTTGTTGTGGTCTGCTGTGTAAATAAAGTCAGCCGTATACAGCTCAGTAAGGAGGTAGGTAACTTGTTGTGATCTACTGTGTAGATAAAGTCAGCCGTATACAGCTCAGTAAGGAGGTAGGTAACTTGTTGTGGTCTACTGTGTAGATAAAGTCATCCATATACAGCTCTGTAAGGAGGTAGGTAACTTGTTGTGGTCTACTGTGTAGATAAAGTCATCCATATACAGCTCTGTAAGGAGGAAGGTAACTTGTTGTGGTCTACTGTGTAGATAAAGTCATCCATATACAGCTCTGTAAGGAGGTAGGTAACTTGTTGTGGTCTACTGTGTAGATAAAGTCAGCCGTATACAGCTCTGTAAGGAGGTAGGTAACTTGTTGTGGTCTACTGTGTAGATAAAGTCAGCCGTATACTGCTCTGTAAGGAGGTAGGTAACTTGTTGTGGTCTACTGTGTAGATAAAGTCAGTCGTATACAGCTCTGTAAGGAGGTAGGTAACTTGTTGTGATCTACTGTGTAGATAAAGTCAGCCGTATACAGCTCTGTAAGGAGGTAGGTAACTTGTTGTGGTCTACTGTGTAGATAAAGTCAGCCGTATACAGCTCAGTAAGGAGGTAGGTAACTTGTTGTGGTCTACTGTGTAGATAAAGTCATCCATGTACAGCTCTGTAAGGAGGTATGTAACTTGTTGTGGTCTACTGTGTAGATAAAGTCATCTATATACAGCTCTGTAAGGAGGTATGTAACTTGTTGTGGTCTACTGTGTAGATAAAGTCAGCCGTATACAGCTCAGTAAGGAGGTAGGTAACTTGTTGTGGTCTGCTGTGTAAATAAAGTCAGCCGTATACAGCTCAGTAAGGAGGTAGGTAACTTGTTGTGATCTACTGTGTAGATAAAGTCAGCCGTATACAGCTCAGTAAGGAGGTAGGTAACTTGTTGTGGTCTACTGTGTAGATAAAGTCATCCATATACAGCTCTGTAAGGAGGTAGGTAACTTGTTGTGGTCTACTGTGTAGATAAAGTCATCCATATACAGCTCTGTAAGGAGGTAGGTAGCTTGTTGTGGTCTACTGTGTAGATAAAGTCATCCATATACAGCTCTGTAAGGAGGAAGGTAACTTGTTGTGGTCTACTGTGTAGATAAAGTCAGCCATATACAGCTCTGTAAGGAGGTAGGTAACTTGTTGTGGTCTACTGTGTAGATAAAGTCAGCCGTATACAGCTCTGTAAGGAGATAGGTAACTTGTTGTGGTCTACTGTGTAGATAAAGTCAGTCGTATACAGCTCTGTAAGGAGGTAGGTAACTTGTTGTGATCTACTGTGTAGATAAAGTCAGCCGTATACAGCTCTGTAAGGAGGTAGGTAACTTGTTGTGGTCTACTGTGTAGATAAATCAGCCGTATACAGCTCAGTAAGGAGGTAGGTAACTTGTTGTGGTCTACTGTGTAGATAAAGTCATCCATATACAGCTCTGTAAGGAGGTATGTAACTTGTTGTGGTCTACTGTGTAGATAAAGTCAGCCGTATACAGCTCAGTAAGGAGGTAGGTAACTTGTTGTGGTCTACTGTGTAGATAAAGTCAGCCGTATACAGCTCAGTAAGGAGGTATGTAACTTGTTGTGGTCTACTGTATGTTTACAGGATAGTAAAGATGTTGAGGAACCTGTTAACATCTTCATGCCCCCAATACTGAATGGTGAGTGGGCATATAACATTAGCCCTGTCCATCTATCCGTCCGTCTGAGTGTCCATCATGAAAATTGTGCGTGTCCATCTTCTCCCACAGTTTTCGTCCGATTGTTCCGAAATTTCATATGATGCTTACCTATAATGTGATGATTTGGATATCGAATGGACACATTTCTAGTTTAAATAATGGGTATTTCAAGCTTATCAAGCTACTTCACATGGAGAGAAAATAAAATTGATATTTTTTTACACAGGCTCGTGTGAAGGCCGATAAGAATCGCCAGAAGGCCGAGGAGAGCTTCCTGAAGTCGGCTCATGCCCAGCGACAGGAGGCGGCCCAACTTCGTCGTGAGGAGAAGCGGAGGACGGAGAAGGAGAAGATAATGAATGAGGAGGACCCTGAGAAGACCAGGAAGTGGGAGGTAAGCAGATAAGGCTGTGTTTCCATAGTCCTGTGTGTCGTACAGTTAGAATAAGACCCCAAAAGCAAACCACAGGCTTTAGCACTCAACTAGTTTTATAGACGATTAAATCAGGGTGTACCGTTTTTACCATTTTGGTGATAAAGTTTAAATAATTACAAAAAGAAAGAATGATCCTTTGGTGTGTTGTCCAACTCATGTTTATACCCCCGTTTTCACAAAGTCAAGTTGGGGCTATGTAGGAATCGCGTTGTCCGTAACGTCCCGTCGCTGAACACATTTTTTGTCGCATCCCGTCTCGTAACACAGTCTTATTTTAATACTTGCATATCTCAAATACATTTGAATGGGTTGTTCCCATATACTCATAACAACTGATGACCTTGTGTCCCTCTACATTACACATCATTGATTGCCCTTTGTTTGACTTAGAATTTTCCACTCTAATATTAGAAACATTTTCGAATTGATTGTTCCCAAACTTAATATACACATAATTTCTGATGACCATATGTCCCTCTACATCACCCAACATTGAAAGTCGCCCCAACTACAAATCACTATTATTATTATTTACTGGTCCTTTGGGATCATCAAGCCCATTCTGTGTTGCTTTAAAGTAGAATATCGCTTAAGCCGGTGCTAGGAGGCGTGAGAGGTGTTGCATCATATAATTACCTCTCACGAACAGTCTCAATAAAACCGAGTCTGCTACTTTTCTCTCATGTTTGTTGCTTCCAAAGGATCACCTTTTCAGTATTTATTGACATTCACACTAGCGTTTGTTTAGTGCTGTATTGCGGCCGTAAAAAGTTGCCCCGACTACAAATCAGTAGTGTTATTATTTACTGGTCCTTTGGAATTGAATTGAATGTTGTTTAACAGCTCATCAACACAGTATAGGTTATTAAGAGCCACCCCAGAGAGAGGGGAAGGAAACAGGAATCCGGGAACCGTGCCCTACTCTTATTATCAAATAGATTCCTATGGTTCTTTAACGTGCTTGGAGGATAGACCGATACACGGGACCGCCCGGTTTACGTCCCCATCCGACGGACAATGCTAAGGGAAAGTGTCTTGCCCAAGAACACACCGACGAAACTCAGTGGCATCACGGAGGATTGAACTCGGGACCTCCGGTTACAAATCCGCAGCGCTACTGACTTTGTAATAATCATGCCCATTCTGTGTTGCTTTAAAGTAGAATTTCACTTAAGCCGGTGCTAGGAGGTGTGAGAGATGTTGCATCTTATAATTACCTCTCATGAATAGACTCAATAAAACCAAGTCTACTACTTTTCTCTCTTATTTGTGTTATTGCTTCCAAGGGATCACCTTTTCAGTATTTATACACACGTGATGATATGATGCGACTCTGCATTAATGGTTTTTAGCGCCAGCATAGCTTATGGGATGGTGTGTTGTCCGTCTTCCGTCGTCCGTCCCCTGTCCGTTAACTTTTCTTTAAACGACTTCTCCTCAGAAACCGCTTGGCTAATTTTGACCAAACTTCACATGGATGATCCTTAGATGAATGCTTTTTAGATTTGTTAAAATTAGGTCCGCGCTACATCCAACATGGCTGCCATTACCATATATGGTCGAAACCTTAAAAAATCTTCTTCTCAAGAACCGCTCAACAGATTTCAACAGTTTTTCTTTTAAAATGATCGCCAACGCCTAGACTGTCAAGTTTGTTCAAATAAAGTCCCCGGGGTCAAAAATGGCCGTGCCCCGGGGGTCCAAAGTTTGTATATTGAGGTTCTCTGAAACCACAAGGCACAGAGCGCTCATGTATTACATGTAGCATCAGCTTATGGTCCTCTACTAAGTTTGTTCAAATGGTGACCCTGGGGTCAAATTTGTCCCCGCCCCGGGGGTCACAGTTTTACATAGACTATATTTTTTTTAGAATCTTCTTCTCGGAAACTACAACAGCCAGAGGTTTGATATTTTGCATTTACTATAAGCTTATGGTCCTTTACCAAGTTTGTTCAAATGGTGACCCTAGGGTCACATTTGGCCCCGCCTCAAGAGTCACATGTTTTATATAGACATGTATAGGGAAAAACTTAAAAAATCTTCTTCTCTGAAACTGCAAGAGCCAGAGGTTTAATATTTTGCATTTGCTATAAGCTTGTGGTCCTCTACCAAGTTTGTTCAAATGCTGACCCTGGGGTCACATTTGGCCCCACCTCGGGGGTCACAGTTTTACATAGGCTTGTATAGTGAAAATCTGAAAAAGTTCTTCTTCTCTGGAACCACATGGCACAGAGCTCTCATGTATTACTTGTAGCATCAGCTTATGGTCCTCTACTAAGTTGGTTCAAATGGTGACCCTGGGGTCAAATTTGTCCCCGCCCCGAGGGTCACAGTTTTACATAGACTTATATAGGGATTTTTTTTAAAAATCTTCTTCTCGGAAACTACAAGAGCCAGAGGTTTGATATTTTACATTTATTATAAGCTTATGGTCCTTTACCAAGTTTGTTCAAATGGTGACCCTGGGGTCACATTTGGCCCCGCCCCAAGGGTCACATGTTTTACATAGACATGTATAGGGAAAAACTTAAAAAATCTTCTTCTCTGAAACTGCAAGAGCCATAGGTTTAATATTTTGCTGTTGCTATAAGCTTATGGTCCTTTACCAATTTTGTTCAAATGCTGACCCTGGGGTCACATCTGGCCCCGCCCCGGGGGTCACAGTTTAACATCAATGTTTGTTTAAGGGTCACATGTTTTACATAGACTTGTATATTGTATAGGGAATTTATTTTTTAATTAATTTTTGTTTTAATTTTTACTGATTTTTTTTTTTTATTTTTTTTTTTATTTTTTTTTATTTTTTTAAGTATATATATATTAATTTTTTTTAACTTTTTTTTTTTTTTTTTTTAAATATTTTTTTTTGTTTTTTTTTAGCTCTATGTTCGATCAGTCGGACCAGTAACAGAGGAGTTCTTGATTTAGTTAAACATGCTATATTTTGCCTCGTTAATATGGATGATAGGGCCTTCATTTTTCATCTGATCTTTACCAAACTTTACCAGATTCTATAGTTATGGCCCTTGATTTAGTTAAAAAGCTGTTTTTTGCCCGAAACTTTCAAAAAAATGTAAATGGCAGTCACTCACTTCATTGATGTTATAAGAGCCATGTTAGCCAGTAGAGCGTCCACAGGCCCTCTTGGGCCTCTTGTTCGATTCTGCAATTATTTTTTTTACAGAATTATGGACCTTTGTTTTACTTTAAAAAGAAAATCACATTATAAAATTATATATTAGATATTTTAGACATTTATTATTTTTGATTTTGACCATCCTCATCAACTATAGCAAAAAAACGAGGGTATTCATCACCTTCAGTGATAGTTCTAGTTGTTTCTGTCAACATTTTTAAAATGGATACTTCATATGAATGGCCAGGAATTGCAGGTTAGGTCTAGGTTAAACTTCAAGAGCAAAACATTTTGTGCAAAACTGTACGTAATCAAAAAGCAGATTGGGATTGTAAAATAATACTTTCATTAAGAAATAGGTGAGGTTCTGCCAATACCTGTACAAAATGTTTTAACTACTCGTAGATACAAAAAATCATAACCAACATCCATTACTGATGAATATCTTATTTTAAAAAATCGTTCTTATATTTAAAGCTTATTGTTATTTCATTTGGACATAAACCTTTTTCTGTTTTTAGGAGAAGGAAAGCAAGCGAGACATGAAGAGGAAACAGCCAAAAATGAAGATGATGAAGGTGAGGCTTATAACCCCAAGGTCAAAGGTCACAATAATGTTCATGGTGGTGATTACTTAAATATGAAATAGGATGAGGGTAAATCAATAGCCTCAACAGTCGAAACATCCTTGGTAGAAATGACTTTATTTTCAGTTTTTGGTCACCAGACCTTCACAAGGAAACTGAATTTATTATCAGCTTTGCACGATATGTTTTCATTTCTGTTACTGAAGAACATCGAGTCACCGCAAATTTGAAGTAGTGCAATTATTTTTACTTAGTAAAGTAATATTCCTAATGAAACAAACTGGAATTTAACTTTTCCTTTATAAACGCTTCCACTGTGGAAGCTATGGGGACACAACCACTTTCTTTAGGATCAAAAATAGAGAATATCCAAACAAACAAAAATGAATGTGGTTTAGAATGCATATTAAAACTTGATAGTTCTGGTTTATTACAGATTTACGGCCTTTTGTTTGACTTAGAATATAAGTGGGGTATAGGTGGGATATTCAGTGATAAATACCCCAATTATATTCTAAGTCAAACAATTAGGACCTGTAACTAGTGATAGCCAAAATATATGCAATTGTGAGGAAAACTTATTTTAACTTAAATTTCAAGCAACATTTATTGTGTACATTTCAGGCTTGAGAGACGGTACAAGTGTATATCCAAGTAGAACATCCACAGGGCTTCAATGCAGTTTTGTTTTCCACACTCCATGTTCATGTTTATAAACACATTATGGCAGCTTTAAGATATAATGGTATCAAAATAATATAGAAACATAGTGTACATGCGTTCTCGGCAATTTTGTAATAGATTATAATGTACACTAATTTTGTGATATGTTTTAATCTAGACATGTTTTAGTTAGCATTCTAGCATTCTATTTGACTAAGAACCAATTTGTCTTTTTGATGATTATTTATGTTTATAATTTTGCAACGCATAATTTAAATGGACAAGACACGTACTCTTTGCTGTTTTCAGCACAATGCGCAAGTCACAATTTTTCTACCTTTTACTATATTCTCAAATATTTGGAAAACACTACCCCATTACTACAGTCTTCTTTGAATGTATTCTATGTCTTTGTATTAAATTGCAACTTGATTATACGATTTTAAAAAATAGTTGATTAAAAAGTTCATCTTTATATTCGTATTAAGACAAAATCGTGTGAATGTATTGGTTTTGAAACATGAACAGTTAAACAGGAAAAAAGAAGTAAACATATTTATGTTTGTGGAAGTAATATTTTCTGTATTGACTGATATTATACATCCAATCTTTAAAGAGACACAAAGCAATTTTGAAGGATTTTAATTTTATAAATAAATTAGCACCATGATTTAATCGCTTTTATTTTGACTAAACCTGCTTGCATATGATTAAATAAAAGCAAATAAAATGTCAAGATTTAAATTTGTCTTCATTATTCTACCATAGGTTTAAAATATTGTAATCAACATTTATTTAAACTGCAAATCCTTGTGTTTTAAACTGTTGAAATAATTATTAATTATGCAATTTGTGCAGAAAACCGGACACCTCAAGTTTAAAAAAGTCAAGATTGCTGTGTGTTCCTTAAAGGCTAATGTTTCTCTGTCGTGATTTAATATTCAGTTGATAAGAGATTTCAACTTCTGATATCAGTTTGTAGTACACATCAGAATTTTCTATGCATCATTGAATGAGTATTAGTCAGAGATGTGCAAATACGCAAACAGACTGCAAAATAATCAACAAGAAGTATTCAACACAAACAGAGCCAATCCACACCATGCCGGCTGTGTTTTGGCGTAATATTTTAACAGATAAAGAGTGTAAATAGTACAAGCTAGTCTTTCTATATAAATGCATCCAAAACAAACCAATGATGAGAAAGTTTTAGTGAAGGGTTGCCTTTTTTCCTCAACTCCAACTTGACGTCGGCCATGATTTTTCAAATAAGGCCAGTTGCATGGTTGGCTAGCTAATACACTTAATATTATACATCAGTTGTGTAAGGACGTGGGTAACGTTACGTGTTACTGTATAATATTATACATCAGTTGTGTAAGGACGTGGGTAACGTTACGTGTTACTGTATAATATTATACATCAGTTGTGTAAGGACGTGGGTAATGTTACGTGTTACTGTATAATATTATACATCAATTGTGTAAGGGCATGGGTAATGTTACGTGTTACTGTATAATATTATACATCAATTGTGTAAGGGCGTGTGTAACGTTACGTGTTACTGTATAATATTATACATCAGTTGTGTAAGGAGGTGGGTTACGTTACGTGTTACTGTATAATCTTATACATCAGTTGTGTAAGGACGTGGGTAACGTTACGTGTTACTGTATAATACTATACATCAGTTGTGTAAGGAGGTGGGTAATATTACATGTTACTGTATAATATTATACATCAGTTGTGTAAGGAGGTGGGTAACGTTACGTGTTACTGTATAATATTATACATCAGTTGTGTAAGGACGTGGGTAACGTTACGTGTTACTGTATAATATTATACATCAGTTGTGTAAGGACGTGGGTAACGTTACGTGTTACTGTATAATATTATACATCAGTTGTGTAAGGACGTGGGTAACGTTACGTGTTACTGTATAATTTTGTGTGTATTGCATATTAAAACTATATATAACAGGAAGTGCAATATGTCAAGAGTACAACTATAGGATCGTTTATTGTATATAGGTCAGAACTTCATGTGATACCTTTCTATCTTACTGGGGTTTTTTCCTGCCAATTTTCATTTTTTAGGGGAAAAAAGACTTGATGTCAGTTCTCGTGAATAATTCCAGAGCTAATGCATGCTGGGTACTGGTCGGGGGCCACTTTCCGTCACTTTTGTAAACATAAACTAATTTTTCAGACACATCTATGTATCTTGACAATTGTTTCTCTACTTCCTATTAGGTTACCTCTTCCTGGAAATTTGACACCAAAACATTTAGTTTTATATAAATTATCTAGGTGACATGTGACCTTTGTATAAATAGACTAAAACTGAGAAATCATTTTGTTTACACGCCCAGTTTCCGTCATGCTTTTTATCGAGTGATAGATTCAAATAGGTCATGCATGATACAGTAAAATTTTATGAATTAAAAACAGTTTTGCAAGTCCATTCAACAATTTCATTGAAAAAATTGTATGTTTGCATTGTTCCACCATGCACCACAATCGCTATAACAATGCGCCTGGTAACGTCAATGTAATATTGTTCTCGACTTGAATTTACGCTATAACAATGGGTAACTCTGTGTAAATCAAACAGATACATGTTGTACGAGTTGCCTCTCTTAATTAAAATATATTATCAGTGTATTTTAACTGCATCCGCTGAAGTGTGATAAAAATGTGACGTTCTAATAATGTTGTTTAATAATTTATTATGCAGCAGTATGCGTGCGCATCCCCAACGCCATATAAGAAAGTAAACACACTTTTCGGAGAAAGTCCTTTCATTTTTGTAACGCTTATTTACATTTTGGTTGTTTCTTCTGTCTACAATCTTCAGTGCTAAACGACTGTCAATAAATAACATTGTGTAAGTAATTTGCAGTGTAAAAACTATTTTTTAAACAAAAATGACGGAAACTGGGCTTGGACGGAAACTGGCCCCTAACCAGTATAGTTTTAATAATACATACATAACATTCAAAATCATTGCTACATCATTGTTTGACTTCATTATTAAAAATAGGGTTACCTGTATTGAAATTTTGAATTTTGCCATGTTATATCAGTCGTTTAATAGTTGCAAATTTTGTTTAATGGCGACGCGTTAGCAAAGCTGTTAGATACATATTGCAACCGTTAGACTGATACACCGTTGCAAAAGTCAACATTTCAGTACTTGTTAACCAGTTTCTAATGCATTTCAGTGTTTTTAAAAGTTTTCAAATAAAACTAAATGATGTCACATTTTTTACGGTTTAATGTCACATGACTGTATTTGATCGATGTATTCACTGTTTAAGTCGACCAATCAGATTGCAGGATTTTTGTCAAGTGCATTAGAATATTATATATACAGTTTTCTTGCACGCCAGAGATTAAAGGATATCCGCATTTTACAAATGTCTTGTAAATGGTGTATTACACATTGGCCTAGACAGGTGAAAGATAGTTTAAAATAAAAGGTCATGAGCATTAACAAAAGACATCCAAAATGATACATTCGCATGACGCCATATTGTAAATAAAAATACCAATGTCTGTTTAATAGTGGAAACAATGCATAAGATGTCAATAGTATGTAAGAAAAGGGAATTAATCACGGGTATCCAGATCAGGTCGAGAAATTTTAACACTGTGTACAACTTTAATTGGAACCACGTTGAAGTCTCATTCATGATAAATACAGGATTGTTGTTATGGTGTGAATAGCAGATTTTATTTTATCAAGAAGTGACCACAATTTCTATTTCCACAAATCGAAGCATAAGTGACAATATGAGCTTGATCACTTCAAGATGAAATAAAATCTTTATTTACAATAAAACAACAAGTGCCGTTTTGTTTCTATGCCTTCTAATCAAAGTTTATGTAGGAAACGATGTATTTTTGGTGGCATCATATGTTCATTATGTAGAATTTGCAATTTTTAACTCGCTATCACTTCTAAAATACTGAACTGATTTCAATAAACTATGTCTCATTTTCTTAGATAAGTATTTCCAATCCAATGATATTACATTGAAAAAAATAGTCTTGCAGTGAACAAGTACAACTGTGTATTTCACAGTTGAAGTAAAACTTTTATTTCACTGCTAAAATGCAGTATTTTATTCTAAATACAGTTGTACTACTTGTTGGAATTGCCTCCCTGTACCAGATATCCATGAACAACTTTATTGATCCATCATGTTGGTCACATTGACTATAGGCAACTCTACATTGGGACTAGGGTACACTTCAGACGTGGTGCCAATACAAAATGTGTTGGCATGGCTTGACGTTAACTTTGCGGACAGCTTGCTGATAGGGCAAGTTAAATCCGAGTTTTGCTTGCCCGTGCCAGTTTGTTGGTTGCCCGATTATTACACCTAAAGTTTGTCAGTTTGAAGTTGCCCGACGGGATTGAGCCTTTGAGACTTTACCTGCCCAGATCAATGTTTTACCTGCCCGGGGCAAGCAGACTGTCCTTAACGTGGAGTCCTGGTTGGTACTTGTTGTGGAGCCATCAGATTAACATTGCTAGATGTAACAAAAAAACACTTTAATCAGAAATTTAAATTATGTACATGAATTTACCTATTTGAATGAATATTATTTATATATGTACAACATTTTTATGTCACAATTTATTGTAATAAAGCTTTTAAAGTTTCCGTAGTTCTTGATTGTTTCTTATATTTGTAAAACTATATTTGTTTTTGTTAAAATGCTGTCCTACAAAGTTATATACTGCCCCACATAGTGATACACTGGCCAGTAAAGTAATATACTGGCCCACTATGTTATACACTGTCCTAAAAGCAGTATACTGGCCTACTATGTAATACACTGGCCCACTATGTAATGCACTGTCCTATAAAGTAATATACTGGCACACTATGTAATACACTGTCCCATAAAGTAATATACTAACACACTATGTAATACACTGGCCCACTGTAATACACTGGCACACTATGTAATATACTGTCACACTATGTAATACACTGGTCCACTATGTAATACACTGGCCCACAGTGTAATACACTGATCCACTAGGTAATACATTGTCCCATAAAGTAGTATATTGATACACTATGTAATACACTGGCCCACTATGTAATGCACTGGCCTACAAAGTAATGTACTGGCACACTGTAATACACTGGTCCACATAGATATACACTGTCCCATACAGTAATATACTGCTACAGTCCACAGAGTAATACTCTGACCCACTATGTAATACACTGGCACACTATAATATACTGGTCCACTATGTAATAAACTGGCCCACTATGTAATACACTGGCACACTGTGTAATATACTGGACCACTATGTAATACACTGGCCCACTATGTAATATACTGGCACACTATGTAATACACTGCCACACTGTAATATACTGGCATGCTATGTAACATACTGGCACACTATGTAATACACTGGCACACTATGTAATACATTTGTCCACTATGTAATACACTGACCCACAGAGTAATACACTGACCCACTATGTAATACACTGGCCCACAGAGTAATACACTGTCCCATAAAGTAATATACTGGCACACTATGTAATACACTGGCCCACTATATAATACACTGGCCCATAAAGTAATATACTGGCACACTTTGTAATACACTGGCAAACGAAGTAATATACTGGTCCACAAAGTACTGGTCCATTATAATACACTGGCCCATAAAGTGATACTCTGGCCCGTAAGGTAATATACTGGTCCACTATGTAATACACTGGCCCACTATGTAATACACTGGCCCAGAAAGTAATATATTGGCCCACCCACTATGTAATACACTGGCACAGTATGTAAAACACTGGCCCACTATGTAATACACTGTCCCGTAAAGTAATATACAGGCACACTATGTAATACACTGGCCCACTATGTAATACACTGGCACAGTATGTAAAACGCTGGTGCATACAGTAATATACTGTCCCACTATGTAATTACTGGCCTACTATGTAATATATTGACCCATAAAGTAATTTACTGGCCCTCTATGTAATACACTTGCCCACAAAGTAATATAATGGCCCACTATGTAATACACTGACCCACAAAGTGATATAATGGCCCATAAAGTAATACACTGGCTCACATTGATACACTGGCCCACAAAGTAAAATACTGGTGCACAAAATAATATAGTGCCTCACAAAGTGATACACTGTGCCACAAAGCTATATACTGGTTCACAAAGTATGACACTGGGTCACATAGTGATACACTGGCTCATATTGTCGTACACTGCTCACAAAGTACTATACCGGCCCACTATATAATACACTGTCCCTCAAAGGAATATACTGGCCCACTTTGTAAAATACTGACCCACAAAGTAATATACTGGTCCACAACATAATACACTGGCCCACAAATTAATACACTGGCCCACAAAGTAATATACTGGCACACAAATTAATACACGTGGCAACAAGTAATATAATGGCCCACAAAGTAATATACTGGTCCACAAATTAATACACTGGCCCACAAGGTAATATACTGACACACAAATTAATATAACACTAGCCAACAAAGTAATATACTGACTCACTATGTAATATGCTGGCACACAAAGTAATATACTGGCCCATAAAGTAATATGCTGGTCCACTATGTAATACACTGGCACACAAAATAATATACTGGCCCACTATGTAATACACGCCCATAAAGTAATATCTGGTCCACTATGTTATACACTGGCCCACAAAGTGATATACTAGTCCACTATGTAATACACTGGCACACGAAGTAATATACCGGTCCACTATGATATACACTTGCATACAAAGTGATATACTGGTCCACTATGTAATATACTGACCCACAAAGTAATATACTGGCCCACTGTGTAATACACTGGCCCAGAAAGTAATATACTGGCCCACAAAGTTGTATACTGCCCCACCAAGCAAGATACTGCAAAGCAATAATCTGAATCGGAGTTATATACTGCCCACAAAGTTATATACTGGCCATAAAAGCTATATTACAGTGGTCCACAACATAATATTTGTGCTGGCAAAGTTATATACTGGCACAAAAATAAATATACTGACTCACAAAGTAATACACTGGTCCTCAAATTAGTACACTGGCCCACAAAGTAATATAATGGCACAAAAATTAATACACTAGCCCACAAAGTAATATACTGACCCACTATGTAATACGCTGACCCACTATGTAATACACTGGCCCACTATGTAATATACTGGCCCACTATGTAATATACTGACCCACTATGTAATACACTGGCCCACTATGTAATATACTGACCCACTATGTAATACACTGACCCACAAAGTAATATACTTGCCCATAAAGTAATACACTGGCTCACATTGATACACTGGCCCACAAAATAAAATACTGGTGTACAAAGTAATATTGTGCCTCACAAAGTGATACACTGTGCCACAAAGCTATATACTGGTTCACAAAATATATGGCTCACATAGTGATACACTGGCTCATATTGTCGTACACTGCTCACAAAGTGATACACTGGCTCACAAAGTAATTCATTTCACAAGCCTACACAGTTATATACTGGCCCAAAAAGTAATACACTGGCTCACAAAGTAATATACTGGCTCATATAGTAATACACTGGTTCACATAGTAATACACCGGCTAACAAAGTAATATAAAGTAATATACTGGCTCACGAAGTAATATACTGGCACACAAATTAATACACTAGCCCACAAAGTAATATATTGCCCCACTATGTAATACACTGGCCATCTATGTAATACACTGGCCCATGATGTAATACACTGGTCAATTATATAATACACTGGTCCACAAAGTAATACACTGGCCCACTATCTAATGCACTGGCCCACAAAGTAATATACTGGCGCATTATGTAATACACTGGCCCACTATGTAATACACTGGCCCACTATGTAATACACTGGCCCATAAAGTATTACACTTGCTTGAAGTGATACAATGGCTCGCAAAGTTAAATACTGGTGCACAAAGTAAGATACACTGTGCCACAAAGCTATATACTGGTTCACAAAGTAATACACTGGGTCACATAGTGATACACTGGCTCATATAGTGATACACTGCTCACAAAGTGATACACTGGCTCACAGAGTAATTCACAAGCCCATACAGATATATACTGGCCCAAAAGTAATACAATGGCTCACAAAGTAATATAATGGCTTGCATAGTGATACACTGGCTCACAAAGTAATACACTTGCTCACATAGTAATACACTGGGTCACCTAGTAATACACTGGTTCACAAAATAATACACTGGCTCACATAGTAATACTCTGGCACATATAGTAATACACTGGCTCACAAAGTAATACACTAGCTCACAAAGTAATATACTGGCACACAAATTAATACACTAGCCCACAAAGTAATATACTGGCCCACTACGTAATATACTGGCTCGCTATGTAATACACTGGCCCACTATGTAATACACTGGCCCACTTTCTAATAGACCAGCCCGCAAAGTAATATACTGGCCCACTATGTTATATACTGGCCCACAATGTAATATACTGGCACACTACGTAATACACTGGCCCACAAAGTAAAATACTGGCGCACAAAGTAATATACTGCCTCACAAAGTGATACACTGCAACAAAGCTATATACTGGTTCACAAAGTACATAGTGATAAACTGGCTCATATAGTGATACACTGCTCACACAGTAATACACTGGGTCACATAGTGATACATTAGCTCATATAGTGATACACTGCTTACAAAGTGATACTCTAGCTCACAAAGTAACTCACAAGCCCACACAGATATATACTGGCCCAAAAAGTAATACACTGGCTCACAAAGTAATATACTGGCTTGCATAGTGATACACTGGCTCACAAAGTAATACACTTGCTCACATAATAGTACACTGGGTCACATAGTAATACACTGGTCACAAAATAATACACTGGCTCACATAGAAATACTATGGCACACATAGTAATACACTGGCTCACAAAGTAATAGACTGGCTCACAAAGTAATACACTGACCCGAAAAGTAAAGTACACTGATTCACATCGTGATACACTGGCCCACAAATTTATATACCGGTCCACAAATTAATACACTGGCCCACAATGTAATTCACTGCTCCACAAAGAAATACAGACTCACATAGTGATACACTGGCTTACAAGATAATAAACTGGCCAACAAAGTTATACAATGACCTGCAAATACACTGGTTCATATAATAATACACTGGCACAGTAATATACTGGTTCACAAAGTAAAATGCGGGCTCACATAGTAAAACACTGGTACACTGGCTCACAAAGTGATACACGGGTTCACATAGTAATACACTGGCTCACATAGTAATACAATGGCACACATGGGAATACACTGGCTCATTATAGTAATACACTGTCGCACATACTAATACACTGGCACACAGTAATACACTAGCTCACATAGTAATTCACTGGTTCACATAGTAATACACTGGCACACATAGTAATACACTAGCTCACATAGTAATACACTGGTTCACATAGTAATACACTGGCACACAGTAATACACTGGTTCAAATAGTCATACACTGGTTCACATAATGATACACTGGCTCATATAGTAATATACTGGCTCACATATTAATACACTGGCTCACATAGTTATACACTTGCTCGCAAAATAATACACTGTTTGCATTGACTCTCACAGTATTCTACTGGTTCACATAATAATACACTGGCCCGCATGGTGATACACTGACACCACAGTAATACACTGGTTCACATAATGATACACCGGCACACACAGTAATACACAGGTTCACATAATTATTCACTGGTAAACACAGTAATACACTGGTTCACATAATGATACACTGGCATACACGGTAATACACTGGTTCACATAATGATACAGTGGCACACAGAAATACACTGGTCCATAATGATACACCGTCACAAACAGTAATACACTGGTTCTCATAATGATACACTGGCACACACAGTAATAGACTGGTTCACATAATGATACACTGGCTCACATAGTAACACACCGGCTCACAAAGTAATACACTGACTCATAGTAATACACTCGTTCATAAAGTAATCCACTGGCTCACATAGTAATACACTGGCACACATAATAATACACTGGCATACATAGTAATACACTGGTTCACAAAGTAATACACTGGTTCACCGGAATACACTGATTCACATAGTAATACGCTGGTTCACAGTCATACACTGGCTCACAAAGTAATATACTGGTTCACATAATGATACACTGGCTCATATAGTAATACACTGCCTCACATAGTAATACACTGGCTCACATATTAATTAACTAGCTTACATAGTTTTACACCACATAGAAATACACTGGCTTACATAGTTTTACACTGTATTTCAAAGTAATACTCTGGACAATAGTGATGCACTGGCTCACACAGTAATATACTGGTTCTCATAATGATACACCGGCTCACACAGTGATACACTGGCTCACACAGTAATATACTGGTTCAATGGCTCACACAGTCATATACTAGTTATGTGATACACAGGCTCACAAATTAATACACTGGCTCACATAGTTATACACCCGTTCACAAAGTAATCCACTAGCTCCCATAGTAATACACTGGTTCACATAATGATACACTGGCTCATATAATATTACACTGGCTCGTAAAAATTAATGCACTGGCTCACACGGTCATATACTGGTTCAGTGATACACAGGCTCACAAAGTAATACACATGCTCACAAAGTAATACACTGGGTCACATAATAATACACTGGCACACACAGTAATACACTGGTTCACATAATGATACACTGGCTCGCATAGTATTATTCTGGCTCACAAAGTAATACTATGGCTGGCATAGTAATACACTCGTTCACAAAGTAATCTACTGGCTCACATAGTAATACACTGGCACACATAGTAATACACAGGTTCACATAGTAATACACTATCTCACATAGTAATATACTGGTCCACCTAGAAATACACTGGCACACATAGTAATACACTGGCATACCTAGTAATACACTTGTTCACATAGTAATACATTGATACACCTAGTAATACTCTGGTTCACATAGTAATACACTGGTACACATATTCATACACTGGTTCACATAGTAATACACTGGCACACAGTAATACACTGGGTCACATAGTAATACGTTGTTTCACATAGTAATACACTGGCTCACAAAGTAACTCACATAGTAATACACTGGCTCACACAGTAATACACTGGCTCACATAGTTATACACTGGCTCGCAAAGTAATATACTGGTTCACATAGTAAATCACCGGCTCACACAGTAATATTATGGTTCACATAATGATAAACTGACTCACAAAGTAATCCACTGGCTCACACAGTGATATACTGGTTCACATAATGATACACTGGCTAATACAATATAATACTGGTTCACATAATGATACAGTGACTCACACAGTATTATACTGGTTCACATAGTGATACACAGGCTCACAAAGTAATCCACTGGCTCACATAGTAATACACTGGCACACATAGTAATACACTGGCTCACATAGTAATTCACTGGCTCACATAGTAAAATACTGGCACACATAGTAATACACTGCCATACATAGTAATATACTTGCATACATAGTAATACACTTGTACACCTAGTAATACATTGGTTCACATAGTAATACTCTGGCGCACATAGTCATACACCGGTTCACATAGTAATACACATAGTAATACACTGGCACACAGTAATACACTGGGTTACATAGTAATACGTTGTCTCACATAGTAATACACTGGCTCACATATTAATGTACTGGTTCACATAGTGATACACTGGCCCGCAAAGTGACACACTGGTTCACATAGTGATAGAATGGCTCACAGTAATACACTGTTCACAAAATGATACACTGGCTCACATGGTGAAAAACTGGCCCACATTGTAATATACTAGCCCACAATGTGATACACTGGCTCACATAGTGATTCCCCGGTTCACAAAGTGTTACACTTACTCACTAAACGATATACTGGTTCACATAGTAATACACTGGCTCACATAGTGATACACTGGCTCACATAGTGATATACTGGCCCACAACGTATTAAACTGGTCCACAAAGTAATACTGGCCCACAACATAATAAACTGGTTCATAAAGCAATATACTGGCCCACAACGTAATAAACTGGTCCACAAAGTAATATACTTGCTCACAAAGTAATATACTGACCAACAAACTAATATACTGGCCCACACCATAATGCACTGGCTCACAAAATAACATATTGGCCCACAAACTAATATATTGGCCCACAACATAATACACTGGCTCACATAGTAATATACTGGTCCACAAACTAATACACTGGCTCACATAGTAATACACGGGTTCACATTGTAATACACTAGCTCACATAGTAATACAATGGCACACCTAGGAATATACTCGCTCACTTAGTAATACACTGGTTCACATAGTAATACATTGGCTCATATAGTAAGACACTGTCACACATAGTAATACACTGGCACACAGTTATACATTGGTTCACAAAGTAATTTACTGGTTCACATAGTAATACACTGGCTGACATAGTAATACACATATTAATATACTGGCTCACATAGTAATACACTGGCTCACATAATAATACACTGGCACACATAGTACAACACTGTTCACATAGTAATATCACCTGGCAACACATACGTAACTACACAGTTCACAGTAATACATGTAACGCACTAAACACTGATCACAGTAATACACTGTTACACATAGTAATCACTGACTCGCACAGTACTAAATACACCCTAGCTCACTCACCCAATTATCAACCAACTTATCCCACCTAACACAGCTATACCACTGACTCCACATACCTATACAATGACACTACACAATATTACACTGCTCACATCAACCTATCCCACACTGCACACACAGTAAAACACAGTTCCAACCAATTCATACACTGCACCCATAACACAATATCACCACTGTCACCAACCACCTACCACCAGTAATACAATGATCAACCACCATCACCATACTAATACACCCAGTCAACTACCACTGTACACAACCACCAGCTAACTACACTGACTACCAACTACCACTAACACAACTACAACACTGCTCACAACTCTCATACACTAGTCAAACAGCTAACACTTCATAACTACACTGCACTACCAACTAATACACCTGTAACACACACATTACACAAACACCAATATCACCCTCACAACTAACACTGATACACCAGTTAAACTACATGTACTCACCAGTATAACTACTAGCACACTAAAGTAACTATACATGTCACCCAATATACATACACTGCTCACCAAACTACCAACCTTCACCCCAGTAACAATACACTATAACACAACATCACCACCATTACCCACCACTATCACAACAATAACCCTACAACCCAATACACACATACCACACATTAACCAACAATCAACCCATTACCACTACACACATTAACATACTCACCCATCCTTAACCACCACACATACCCCATTCACCCAACTCAACCACTCCTACAACCCTTAACCATCCACTCTACACAATACCAACCAACTAAAAACCATCATACACATTCACAATACAACCAATTACCACCACATTCACAATCCACTACCAACCACCTAACACACACCATCACAACATATCAACCCCCTTCACCACCACTACACAAACCCCTTCACCACTACACCATCCACTTCACATACCAACCATTAACCCACCATCACTCATTACTACTACAACCCCATTACCCACACTACTCAACACCCATTACACCCTACCAACACATTAACATATCACCCCCTACACCCACTACCACCCACTACACACCATAACCACCATACACCACTAACAACACATTCACCAATACCAAACATTACACCATACCACCCATCCACCACTACCACCCATTACCAACCAACTACCACCATTAACACACTACCACCCCATCTACCCACTACACACCTCATTACCCACTACCACCATTACACCCAATAACAACCCATTCATACCCTACCACCCCTTAACCCTACTATCATCCTTATTACCCCTACACACATTAACACACCATCACCCATTCCCCCCCTACACCCATTAACCATATCACACAATTAACCACAACACCATTACCACTACCACCATTACCCCCACACCACACAATTAACCACTAACACCCTTACCCCACCACCATTACCATACCAATACCATAACCCTACCATACCATAACACTAACACAAATCTCCCTACCCCACCAATAACCACTAACACCCATTACCCCTACCATATACCTACAACCCAATCCCCACATCCCCCTAACAATCACCCTATAAAAAATCTAAACCCCATCAACCTATTCCAATCACAACTCCCAAACCATTACCTAACATCCACAACACAAATACCCAAATCCTCACAAACATCAAATCCACATCCAAAATAAAATCTAACAAACCCCATAAAAACACACCTAACCCACATACAAAATCCTAAAACCACCCCTACTAACCACTAAAACCCCTAAACAACACCAAAACTCTATAAATACTCCCATACCAACCAACAACCAACACCACCATAACAAAATCATCTCAAACCCAATCACACACCCCAACAACACAAACCCCCACCTCCCACCCAACAAAAACCCACACCAACACAAAACAAACACAAAACACCTAACCCAAACACCTCCCTCCCCTCCCAAACCCTACAAAAACCAAAACACCCATCAACCACCCCAAACCCCCAAAACAACACTAAACCCATCCAAACACAACACCATACTACACCCCACCCAATCACTACATTCCACAAAAAACCTACAAACTAACCAACAAACCCAACACCAACACTCCCCCACTCACTACTACCAACACCCACCCTACACTTCTACACCTCTACAAATACAACCCTTACACCAATACCATCCAAATAACATCATACAACCCCCCCAACAAAACATCACAACCCCACAACTAAACAACAAACACTAACTAACTCATTCAATACCCCATACCACCCAATCACACCAAACCACACCCCACCACCCCCACTACCCAACAACACCCCACACCT